>QLPE01001783.1:299-16141 GCA_003314125.1 Hygrophorus russula | reverse complement strand
GGTAAACCCTTTAGAAATTACTTTAAATCCAGGTTAAATCTTGACACAGCCGGTGTGATACTCACATTTCGATACACATTCCGGCCGGCCAAAATATTGAAACTGCTGAAGTGTCACGTCAGCACCTGCATCAAATTACCAGGATGATTGGCTTGTTCGTCAAGCATCGAGTAAGGGACTTGATCCATTCAGAGGAGCGCAACCCAGGTTATGTGCCATTGTAATAAATCTTGAATGATTATACTCATGAGCAACATGTTAAGTGATTCGACGGTGACACTCGAGTCAGAGATGCTGTGTATAATGTCCGTTCCATGGTTACACCCAATTTTGCAGCTCTATGAAACTCAGGTCTCCGATCGCAAAGTGCAAAAGGCGGTGTCGCTCTCAACAGTTGATTCACTTGCTCACCTCTCGTTACGGGTGTTTCGAGAGGGATCGAGTCGGACGCGGATCGCACCTTCTGTTATCGCTGTTGTAAAATGCCGCCTCAGCGCTGTGCAACACCCTCGGTCGAGAAGGATGATTATGTTTTGGGTCTCCAAGGACCGCATATACAGGTCTCGTCGCCGAGCCTTCTGGAGGATCTCGTAAAGCCACTGATTGCGGACGGAAATCTGTCCTCAAGATCTGGGAGATTGGGACCTTGCCCGATCAATCCGGAGGTGTGCAAGGTGACATGATTGTTGAAGTCACGTTGGAAGGTGATCGAGAGAGCTAGCACACGCTACGGTCGTATTGCGGACAGTGCGAATTGTCATCTGGTACATCGGCTCGAATCTGGTAGTAGCCAGTCACGACGATGGCCGAGGATCACAGCTTTGTGCTCTGTCGCTCTCCGCGACCATGTCTCTGTAAATCTGGTTTCTTGTAGCTGTCCGCTTGCGGACCGAACAAAATACCCTCCACCACAATGCTGGAATTGGCGAGTGTACGGTGGGAGCTCATCGCAATAATTCTCATCGACGATCCTTCTCCCTTTTTTTCGACCTTTAAAGATATAGACATCGTCGTTATTACCCATTCGAATGAGGTCCCCTGGCGTGTACGCCCTCTATATGATTCCGTCCAGGTTGCAAGGCACGTACGTCCTAAACATTCTCCCCAGATCGTGTCAACAATTTTACGGTCGGCAGAACAGCGAGTCTCATGACTTGCGTAGTTGTCTTCCACCAACACAACCAACAGGCAGTTGGAATAAACGAGCTGAAGGATGCACAGATATCGACGAGTATGAAGCCTGTATCTGGGCCACTCCTATCAGAGGTGGCTTATTAGATTATAGCGAATCAAAAATCCAATGTTCCCAAGTCCACGCTTGGGTTTCAGCATCAACAATGGTGTTCGGGGTAAACTTCTTGTCATGTTGATGATGATGTTGGCACAAGATGCGTCTGTGGGTCTCCAGGCCACCTATGGAAATCAGAAAGAGATTTCTGTCATGTCACTCTTCTCTACAACCCGGCACAACCCTCAAAGGCCCAGATAGATATCACAAAATTGAGAGGGGAGCGGCTGGTCACTTGCAGTCCGAGGACAAAGGCCAATTTTGCGAGGTTATTTGTGATTTTCAACCAGCTAAGGTGCACCAACATGCGGTCGGCGTCAAATACCTTGTGGGACTAATGAGCCGTGTTACTACTATTTGTGTGGCATGAGGGGTGCCATAGTCATCCCTTTTTTTTTGTATCGTGTACCCAGGCATCCTTTAGAAAGTAAAAATGGCTCGCACCGACAAACCAGGGAAGCAGATCGTAGGGTGTCATGATGGCTCCTATTGATAGTATTGGCTGCTATCACTTAAAATGGCATGGTTAAAAGCAACCAGGCGATTCGCTCGTATTTGCTCCCGTTCCAACATTTAAGCAATCCTTCTGCCGCACAATACAAGGACACGGGGAACCATCAATATCATGGTACCAGTCGCCATGTGTGCTATTCACCAAGCGCCATGAAAGACCAGGGCTAACATGGAAGACCAGGCATTGTCAGGAACGAATAATGTACTGTAACCGAGAGCTTTGCAACTGCTGGAGCTTGGCCATGTGGCAAATCTGTAGATGCAGAAATTGCTCCGCTTTACTGTACCAGCCACCGACACGCCTAGGCCTTTTTCGCGGGCTGATTTGATGTAGCGACCGGCGCAAGTAGACCCACACTACCACCTGAAATTAACCTTAGTCCCTCATACACAATGCCAGATGCTAACTATTCGAAACGAAACACCCCAGAACCTCAACGTAGCATTCCGTTTCGTAGCCCCAGCAAACTGGACAAATGCTCTCCAGGCAGGCGAGAGTTGGACCACGCATCTTCCATCAACGCCATATACCATTGAAGTTCGTGTCGATCATGAGAACAACCGTTTTCCCCTGGTGAATCTTGGTCTACAGCGGGGGATATAGTTGGAGGGTGGCCTGCGGGTGCTGCAGGTGTTGGTTTGGGCACATTTGGGGTTGCAAATGGAGTTGCTGGGTTGCCAGCCATTGTGCAGGTGTTGGTTTGGGCACATTTGGGGTTGCAAATGGAGTTGCTGGGTTGCCAGCCATTGCTGCAGCAGGTGGCCTGATGAATCACGCTGTTTCAGGTTCGTTGACTTTTTTCCTTGTCGAGCCAGCTATTGACTCTGCTATCTTCCAGCTGGTTCTAGAAAATGCAGAGAATGCTGCTGGGATGGTAGTCACGATTGGTGGGGTATGGATCCCCTTTAATAACAAGTCCTACGCCGTTCGGTTCGATGAACACCAGGGGTACAGCTTGTGGGACGTAGACAACAATTATAAGATATAGGCCAATTTGCAGGTAGCGAAGCATTTATGTTTTTCGTCTAACAATAATTGATGAACGCTCTCTTACGTCAAAGAAAGGCAGTGTCATGACAGAAAGAGGTCACGAACGGTATAAGATATTTTCTTTGCTACTAGGTTATCAACATGGAATCCTAACCCTAAGCAGTACCCGTGGACGGTAAACTGGGGATAAAGAAATATATCTATTGAGCAGAGGTATCTCATGACGCCGATATCAGATAGTCCGAGGGTCGATGCAGCGTTTTAAAAGGAGCAGTCTATTCACCTGCGTGGCTCTGATTACAGTCGGTAGAAACAATTCGTTGCTGGTAGTCGGGCAAACCTATCTGCATCAACAATGTAAGCAGAGTTCCAATTCATGAGCAATTATATACCTCCAGTCCCTTCGGGGCGATCGTAGCATTCACTACGCTCAACTCAAACTCCAAATCATCTGCTGATGCTCCAATTCGCGAATGTTCGAAATCGATCCATTTGACGTCTGCATTCTTCAACAGCATTACATTGCATGGTGTACCAACCCTGAATTGGTGGACATCTCCATGGTGTAAAGAAAGGCCATGAATCATTTGGAGGTGCTGAATAGCCTTCGCCATGGCCTCGGTAGCATTGTCGGGGGAGAGCAGCTACCCGTCAAGATATTCCAACATTATGGCGCGCTGGGGCCACACGGGCTGGAACTCAGAGGCATGTTCGTGTTTTCCGGGTACTCCATTGTGAGGGATTTGGTACTGCCTGGAAACCGTGAAACGGCTGTACAGTCTGATGCTTGAAATAATCTGTAACCACGGACCTCCTTCACGAATCCCTTCGCGTGAAGCCTTGTAGCCAACAGGTTTGAGAAACTAGTCCTAGTTATCAGTACAGAACTACTGAATCATAGAAAGGAACATACTATTTTTATAACCCGGCGCTTGTTACCACGGCTCACTGCATACACTACCGCGGTGGGTCTCTCTTGCAGTATGCGGTCGACGTTATAGCAGGTCTGGTAAAATGTCACAGAGAACTGAGGATTTGCGAGGTATGCGTTTGGCTCAGGCTTGATATAACTTGAAGGGCATGACGAAGTCTCACGGTTGTCTCAAGTCAGGGTTGATGCAACGTTGATGGGCTTGCACCAAACGTGCGTCTGATTGTCGAGTACAAGTCTGTACAACCACCATCATCGTGAGTCCACCAACTTGAAGGTCGACAGCAACTTATACTCACCACGATCCTTACCACGCAGCATTCGGGAAGTCATCGTTCAGATATCATCAATTGATATTATCTATAGCTAAGTTCTTGAGATAACGGTACGTTCTCGATAAAACATTCCTGGGCTCAAACTGAGCTTGTTGTGATCATCAGTTGGTCGATACTCCTCATGAATTCTGCCCCCTCTACTGAGAGCCTGATTGTCGGCACCCTTTCTAGTGGAATACAAGACATCGCGGCTCTTCTCCCCCTGCTTGGCACGGAACAGTGCGAAGATCATGTTGGCTCAGCTCTCACAAACGGCTTTCTCTATGCGGCAGCTACACCCATGTCCCTCTTTGGCAGTCTCGGCGTTGCGAGGGCCGGTTTCAAAACGTTTCTAGCGTCTATAAACATTCCGTGGCTGAAATTTGATGGGATGCGGGTCCTTGCAGATGCGAAGTTCAAACCCCAAGGCAAGAATCTTTCGTTGATTATGGTCGATGGGGATCGGAGTGGCCTTTGCGCTGAGAAGCGCATCCAGTCTATGCTAAAGGAGTTCTATATCGAAGATAGCGGGAGGATCACTGTATCTTCGAAGACTTGGAGATGGAATTTGGAGATGGTCCTGAGTGCCGTTGTTGTCTTCATTATCGGTATCACGCCTTACATCCACCTCAACTTCGGACAAAGCACCCTCAGTCATTTCGTTCGCTGGGTGTTCCCTGTCATCAGGGTCATCGGCGGGCTCCTTACGGCAATGATGATCCAGCTCCTGATACAGAGCAGGTTGTTGGAGATTACGAGAAAGCGATTGATTCTCGATGGCCTGGATAAGACAAAACTCGAAGGTTTGGATATAGACGTAGGTGAAGGATCGGATTGGGCTTGTTATCCAACGTTGGAGCGGCGTTTTTATCTGCTTAGGCAGAAAGTCATGAAGCGTTCTGGTCATGCCCACGCAGCATCATCGTCCCGTGATCTAGTTGACGACAAAAACTCTGGCCCAGTAGGTTCAGTTCGTCCATGTGCTACCCCTGCGCCATGTTCTCCAAGCCATAACTCATGCAGCATCGAAGATGCCGCTCGAACATCATCCGCTCAAATTCCCGATCCGGAGAAGGGAGCCGTCGAGCCGAAACCAACTCAAGTTGAATCTACGGCGGATGCTGAGAAAAGGCAGGAGCTGGAGTTGCTTCGCAGGCAGATTATCGAATCATGCAGCAATTCAGTTTTGAGACGGGTACACCTTGTCCTCCTGTCCATCGGAATTGTGGCTACCGTTGCGGGATATATCGGCTGCTTCAGTGTAGTCCAGAGTGTCGAGTCATCAGGGAAAGTGTTTATCTGGTTCTTCCTGGAAGGAGGACTGTCCGTCCTTCGTATGATTATCTGGGAAGTTAAACCGAAATGCAACGACGCTCCTACGCTCGAGCTCAAACTCAAGCTCAACGAACACTCACCAGTTCCTGCTTGCACAAGCTCTGCTGAGCATATCGAGAAAGAGAAAGTCCTTCCATTAGTTCACGCATCCGAATTCCTTACTGCGATCACCTCATATGCCGGACCAGTGAAGCGGTTCAGCGCCACTCAGGCTCTGACCCTGTACTACACTCTTGCGCGCAGGTACGATACGAGCTTCAAAACTGCACCTGGCGAATATGTTCTTTACATCACGATATTTGACCGCTCGGAGAGAACTACAAGAGTTTATCGAGAAGACATCAAAACTGACGAGAATGGCACGAGTTCGGAGATCTCGCATATATATTCGGCCGATGAGGTGACTGTTGATCTGGAGCATAGTACCCTGAGGATCGGACAAAGGATACGGTACAAGGACGATCCGATCATGGGAAATGACACTTTACGAATGGACCTCAAGAATCACTACCGATCTATCCTCAATCAAGTAAACCACGTCGCCCTGAGGAATGATGTTCTCAAGGATGACTGGACATTGAAATTTAGTGAGGCGGCAGACCCGAGACGTGGAGGAGCAAGCACCGATGCGGGAGAGAAGTCTATGGGCAATCATGGGCAAGGATGGCTGGGGCAGAAGGTTCGAGGTCTCATTGTTGCTCAAGGGTTTTGGATCGCAGCCTATATGGAGTGGTTGTATGAGGGCATAGACCGGATGTTTGAGGGGATAGAGAGAATGTTTGGCGTGCTGTGAAATCTTTCTTCTGTAGTCCTATATGCAAACCGAAGTAGCTACCTTAGTCCGAAGCATTGTAAATATCATCGTATGGGTTATCCCTTGAAGCTCGAGTCGAGTGGATGATCCATGCCCATCCAGTTCCGAGTCTAAATAGAACTCGAAACTTGATCGAAACCATGTTTATCCCCCATCATCTGCCAATTTCCGCCTTCTTTCGTTCTCGCGTCTCAGCTCTTCCATCATCCGATCCAACCTTGGCTTGTCCTCCTCACTTCCAGCCTCGGCATTCCAAGCCTCGGGGTTTTTCAACTTAAACCCCAACCGTCTCTTGATCTGTGCAACATAGCCAACTTCACTGACGCTCCTCACGACCTTATCCATCCGCTTCTCTTCTTCGGTCATGTTCTGAAGAACATGCGCGGGCGGACCTTTATTCCGCCGTTCAATCGTCCGAGGGAGGATCTCACCACGGCGTTCACGCTCGAGTTCTCTCGTCTTATTGGCAATTTTCTCGCGTCGGGCTTGTTTGATTACTTTGAGCAGGTCGGGCGGATATGGCGTGTTCTGTCGTTCCGCATCGAGATTAAATGTTGCACGAAGAGTCTTCTGGACCGCCAGGATGGGCCGTTCTATGGCATGCATCAGGAATCGTGACATCATTAACAACGGCTCATAAAAACTCACCCCATGCAGCAAAATCATCATAGATCCTTACAAAGTCTTCTCCAGACCTGTTTGCAAGGGTGTCCTCGAACTCCCGTTCCCGACACAAGTCGTCCCGCCAGTCGTTGAGCTGGGCATTCTTCTCCATGCGCCGCTCGCGCGCAACGCGCCGTTTGTGTATCATCATTGACAATCCCACCGGTTGGCGCTTCATGCGAGGCAATGGACGGTTGTAGAGCGAAGGGCGGAGGTAGGACCCTGTGAGGATGGGCCTGTCGCGTAGTTTCGCTTGCCAAGCCTGATGGTGCGTAAGTAGAGAAATAGGGCAGGGAGGAGGACGTACAAATTCATCACGGAGGATTCTCTTCCATTTTTCCTTTTCACGCTTTACGCCGATTATATTGTTGTACCTAGTGAGAATGGCCTGCAGTTTACCATCGCCTTGCTTGGCTTTCGTAAAAATCTCTAGCCACTGTGAAACTTCGTGTTAGTCGTCGAACTTCGTAGCAGCCGACTGTTTGCACAGAACTTTTTGACCCTTGAGGAGCTCCCTTCGAGTAGCCTTGGGACTCGTCGAGTACTGGTTATGTCGGAACATCATCTTGATTCTAAATCTAATCTTGACCATTCTGTTCAGTAACAAGCACCAAGAGAAGGGAAATAAGGACGTACGTTATCGCCTGGCGCTGCTCTTAGCAGGCCTCTGTAGAGACACCATAGCGTCGGGATGCGGTGTGCAGCGAGTTGGTAGAAAGGAACACGAGGACGGACACGACGTAAATGAGATACTAGACGCGCGAGGTGGGCACGGTAAGCTAGCGACTCAGCGGAGGGTGATAGTTGTCCATCCATAAAAGTTTGACGGGCAACTCCACCATTCACAGGATTTTCCTTGAAAAACCCTGCGAATGACCAATTTTTCAGGCAAGGGCAGTACGACTAGGGCAATGGAGAATACGAATGTTGGAGATGGGACTACCTTGAAGTACTACTACTATACGATGCGCTGACAGAATAAGTGAGGACTAGTGAGGACTTGTAACTATTTCAGTGTCCGACGTAGCGCTCGACGTTAACGACGACGATGACGGCCAAATCTGACCCACTATTCCCTTCCCCATCCGTTGGTCGTGCAGCAGGCACCCGTCTTTCTCAATCGAACACGTCACACGAATCATCTCTCTCTACCCATCCCCTACTAACTCCCCAGCCAACTTCATCTCCAGAAACACAACCGAAATACGTCCCTTACACCCCACGCCAACGTGTGGGCTCAAGCAATGTCGTGTCCCCGCCTTTGTCCGCTGCGACGGGAGCAACCGTTCATTCATCGCTTGTATCTGCGAAAGGAGCCGGCGAGGCTGCGGCTGTAGCCGGGGAGGGCACGGCAATTGGCAAATTGCAAATGATGAATTTGAAGGCAGCCGCGAGAGATATCGGGCTTGATGTAGGAAGTATTGGGTGGGCTATCTTAGAGAAGCTAGTCGAGGAGGGCGAGTCTGGCCAGGGGCAGTCTCAAGCGGAATGGAGCGATGTCTTTGCAGCTCTTATGATAGGAAAGGTCAGCATACTGATACTTATTCTTGTACTTGACTAAAGATCTCTGTTTTTAGGCAACATTGTTGCTGCCTTTGGAACACGCTGCCGCTCACGAGAGGATCACGGCCGAATTCGTCAAGGATCACATAGTTTACTGTGATGGATCTTCGCGGAATAATGCGCCAATTATCACTCTATCAGGCCTGCGGGGAACCCTTACTGCGTACGTCCCCGCCTTACAAAATATAACCTTGGGGCTTAAACATTATATAGCGAAACGCTGACATTTCGATCGTCTCTCCATCCATCATCAAAATATTTTCAAAATCTCACACCTCCATTGACGCGCACATCTGTTCTATTGTCACTTCCACCACTTCCCATCCTTCCACCTTTCTCCCCCCATTCCCCGACTCTATTCGCCACACTGTCACCCTACTCCCCGGCTACTCAGTCACCCTCTTCACCTCACCCCGCACCGACGAGCCTATCTTACCCAACCTATGCGCTCAAATCGCATTCCCCTTCACTCCACCTACCGCCAGCACAAAAACCACCCCTCCCTCCACGTCCATCAACCACGGCTACGCCCGCCATACCCGCCCGCCCATCTGCGTCGCCGTTGGTACCGGCAGCCTCCTCACGCCTGTCTCTCCCCTTTGCTTCATTGTTTGGGAAGTCGAATGCCACAGTACCAATCATCGGGCCAGCGCCTCCCGGCGTAAACGCAGGGGGCGGTAGTACAAATTTGACCCCGAGTCCAAGTATGCTTGTTTGCTGTATCCCGTGGACCTGACCGGAAATTTTACAACAGGTACAAGCACGAACAGAACGGAGAGTGATCATACCATCGAAGTGTCAGCATTCACTATTGATCGGAAGATCGTCCGTATGGACGTGTGTAGGGAGGTTAATAATAGGCTTCGCGAGGAGATCCAGGAGTGTCTTCAGGAGGGCTTACGGGAGGACGAGGAACAGTGTGGGGTACTTGAGTTACCTGCGTGGGTGGTGGAACGCGTGCGAGTATTCACCACAGGGTTGATGCCTTTTGTGGAGTCGAGAAGTAGGAGCGGGAATCTTACTAACAACAGAGTATTTGGCATAAGAAACAAGTCGGGGGTTGGTTTTGGTATGGGAGAGTATGAGGTAAATGCATCGCTCGAAACGCCGGAGCGGGCAAGTGAGAAGTTTCAGGAATTTTACGCAGCACTAGGACAGGATTTAAGGGCAGATGCGAGTTTCTTTGATCCCGGGAGTATGGAAGGTCATGATGATGGAGAGGAGGTAGGGACAGAGAAGCTAATTGGAAATAAATCAGAGGGCGAGGCAAGGATTCGGGATGTCGTGGAGTGCGTGGAGAGGGTGATATGCGAGTTGTTTTATGATCGGTGCGTGCTTTCTTTCATTGTGGTGCATAACGGGGTCTAACTTTCGTGGGGCAGATTATTCTTGCAATGCACGTCTGATGATGCCTCCCATGACGAAACACTCTCGAGTCGCGTCGCGGCGCTCAACATGCTCGATCTGGGGCTGGAGCATCTTGACGTGCAAGTCCCAGCGGGGAGAAGCGAGGAGTTGGATGCTGTCGTTAGGGCCTGTGGAGAGAGTGAGTTTTTGTTTGAAGTGCTTACTGTCATGTCTTGATCGTATATTTTGAAGCCCTTTCGCAGTTGGATGCGGCGTGCAGGGCTCCTGCCGACAAAGCTGCCATTTTGGTAGCTGCTCACAAGGTTGTTGTCGGCAAGTCCTCTCTACCTTATCTCATTCACACTTATTTATATTTGTGCTATACCAGATGGTCTTTCAAGACTTCCGCAGATCCGTCTGAGATCTGAAATGGATGCGGAAGATCAGAAGACTGCGACGATGCTGGACAAGCACCTTGGAACGCCAATAGAAGCAGGAGCAGAGGACGGCAGTGACTCACTGGCTGATAATGATGAAGTCGATGTCTCTTTAGGAGGAGGGCCTGACATCGACAGTCCTCGGTTATCGCCTGCTAACGTGCCTATACCTATTACGCCAAGCGGATTGGTTTCGTCGCCCACCTCACTCGTCTCTTCGCAATCTGACTCCCTCCCATCAACACCTCCCGTTGTAACAGATACGCATTCAAAATTAGCTACTGTCCTCGCACTGTCACGGTCTCCTCCTGTGGAGGCTACGCCCGTTTCAGGGGATATACTCCTCCCCTTGATCATATTCTCCGTGGTCAAGGCCAACCCCGCGCATCTGGTGTCACATCTCTTATTTACGCAACGGTTTAGGAATCAGTCGGTTGGTGGGGAAGAGAGCTATTGCCTTATAAACTTGATGGCCGTTGCCGAGTTTTTGGAGAACGTTGACCTGGCGGCGCTTGGGCTTGGTGATAGCGAGAATAGGGTGATGAGGTACGTATCCCATTTTGGATGTAGCTCAGAGGGGAAGCTCACTATCATAATTAGTGCATCCGAGCTGACCCCGATACCCATCAACCGCAGCCCGACGACAACTGACTCTCCTTTGTTGCGACAAGATGGCAGCCTTCGTGGACGCATGGAACAACAGGTTGATGCCATCGCAGGCTCAGCTAACAAAGTGATATCAGGCGTTGTGGATTCATCCTTCGGTGTACTCCGCCTCCTTCTCCCTAACAATCCTGCAGATCCAAAGTCACCGCCTACTGACACCACACAGGGAGCTGCCCCGTGGAATGCTGTACGTCCTGGGTTTGGGTTATTGAGGAGAGAAACGGGGTTCTCGATTGCCTCGATTGCAGCGTCGCTACCTGGGTCAAATAGGTCGAAAAGTTCTCATACGGCAGTGGAGGAGACCGGACAGCCCCTACTAGTTGTTTCAAGGCCTGGGAGTGTGCGATCTGGGTATGGGGGCGACGAGGAAGGTGAGGAGTCGGGGGATGAAAGCGGAGATGGGTCTAGATATGGGAGGGACGAGGTGGAGACTTCTGGGGATGAAGAAAACGAGGACGAGGACGGTGAGCACGATAGCCGCAGCATCAGGAGTTTTGAGAGTATGATGAATGACAAGGGAAAGGATCGCAGAGGAGGGAGTGCGAGAAAGAGCTTGACGGATCGCTTGGCTCATATGTCAGGGCTGGCCCGGCTGAAATCTGAGGACGCTGTGCTCAAGGTATGTGTGTTGTGCTGGACTTTGTGATTGTGACACTAATTGAGTATGTGGTAGGGTTCCCCGTCGCGGCGTTCGGCCCTCCTACCACCATCATCGGTGACACGGGGGGACACTCCCACATCCTTCGACAACCAATCACCCGTCACGGTCCGACTTGTGCCCCCAAGTCAGCGGTTTATGGAGTGCTCGGAGGATGATATTAGGGTTTCTGAGGTACATGAACTGTTGAGGGAGTACAGACGCGTTGTAGACGGTCTAAGAGCGATGGGAGGATTTGAGGAATAAGTTGTAATGTCATTTCATCCCGGACCTCTTGCCACATATAATCTACATCTTGCATTACGTCGACTGACGCGGTTTCACGCATAAACGATCTATCGATCGATCGACTTAAGACTACCTCTAGACGAGGCATTTATCTGGTCACAGTGCCCAATAATCTTAATCATCCGTGCACTCATGCTCAACTTGATGAAATCCATGGTCATTCATGGAGATCTGCTAACCTCCCCTCCCTAAATTTACTTTCACTACCGCGTTATCGTGTCTAAGTCAAAAGGCGGACTAAACCCGTTTTGAGATAACTCCTACCAGTAAACATCACTGGTCCGAAAACAACACTCAAGCAAGGGCTGTAAATGAATGAGATTTGAACGGCCAGACTCGACATAGGATTGTCTACAAAAAAGTCATCGTTACGCTAGATATAGTATACATAAGTCATCGTACTTCATCAACAAGACGTGACAAATCGCTTCAGAATACTTCAAACTCAATTATGCCTGAATTCCTGTCCGGCTCCTATGCAAATTCGTCCGGAAGACTATTCGATAGTCGTGATCTGTGTAATTTCCACATTGATTTGCCTGGTCCGTATCTTGTCAAACATGGAATCTTTCATGGCCATGTCATGACTGGGTACAAACCGCAGCCGACTGGGGGGGACGACTGTGCCCGTATTATTCAAACTGTCGTCAATGAGTCCTAGTTTGATGTCTCGGAAGACGCGGCAGGCCATGGCATTATTGACCGCGATATCTAGGACGGAGAGCATGGCGCAGTAGGCAGCCGGGACATTAGAAGAAAGGATTATCGCAGACATGACGATAGACATCCCAATACTTGTGCTTTATGATATAAGTTATTATAGTAATCAGCCCGGGCAGATAGCAGGAGACGCTCACAAGTAGTACAACTGACCACTTCGCAAAAGACTTTTTGATATTCTAGGAAGTCCATCACCTCTGACAAAAGACCTAAAGTGTGCCCGCCATGTGTCACCTGCACACGAGAATTTCACGATGCGCACGGAGATGGCAATAAAAATGAGGGTATCGTAAATGGCACTGAGGACAATCGTTGCAGATGCGTATGGTCGCACGGCGGTAACAATGCAGCGTTGCGTCGGTCCAATGTGCACTGAAAACCGCATAGTCAGTTAGCCAGATACATATTGAAAGCAAAACCACACACATACCCCCATTGAGCGTAAACAGAAGTATAAATGACGAGCCCAAGTTTCCCAGCCAGAGCATGCCGAAAAGAACACTAATTGTCGTCGATTTATTCCAGATGGCCCGCACTCGGAAATAAAATAATAAAGAAGTATTGGCCTCTGCCACTACATAACACGATGCTATGGCATATAGTAAGGCTTGACAATGAGTGACATTCCCGGCTGTACATGATGTTAGTGTGGATTGAAGCGTCAGAACTCCAAATAATCACATTGAAAAATGATTGACCCGACGCAATATCCAAGGGTACCAAATCTGAAGCCAGTCTCAACTATCAGTAATGGGATCAGCGGTGTGTCACTGACTTGGACAGAAAATAAACAGGATTTAATCCTCTGAGCCCAGATTTATGAAGAAACTTGATCTCATCCGGGAGAGACATGAGCCAATCCCACACGAAAGCCTATAGTATAGGGGAACGTTAAAACAAGGTAGAGTACTTGAAGACATGTGCACACCGAAAGGCCGGCGGCAACAACATAGCCTGAAATCTCGAATTGGTCAGCAACTGTTGGCGGCAAGAATGCTAGGGGTGTAAATGGATTAGGGAGAATAACAGCATGGGGGGCCATCATGAAAACTGCCTCGGTATGTTAGCAAGGAGGGGTGCTGGGAATACTTCGACGGACTATCAATTTAAATACCTGGCAAACCGACAATCCATATCTACTAACGGGGTTCCTAGATCCGATGGCTGAGTCTGGATATTCGAAAGAAATTGGTCCTATTGGCGTCAGTCTGGATAGCAGGCAATACGAATATGTGGTTGCTAAACAGGTAGGCCAAGCATTAGTTAAATTGTTGGCCAGTGGGCAATGGGTTTTCGCACTTGACGACTTGGCACTCGCATTTCGAACTCTGGCACATGCAATTGAGATGGACGCCCGCCTACTGCTGAGTGATTTTCGTTCCGAGTACTAATCACAGGTCTTTGACCCCTTCTCCTGAACGGGAAGATCATCCAACCTAATACATGGTCGGAAGAAGGCCGGAGAACCGATTACTTGTCCTTGTTGTTTAACGCCTTCCGAGTCCGCGTCATAAAAGGCGTTTTCAAGAGCAGCCTACTTATTCCAAGGCCTATCCTTATGGGTGTCACCTGGAAAAGACCAATCTTTTCGTCTTCTCTGTGATGGGATGATGGGATGATTGTTCGACTGGCTATGATAGGTTATCTGACTTTCACAGGTAAGTTACTGCTGAGTGCAGAAAAATAGGATCACATAGCACATCGGCTATCCGTGAGCTGAGAAGGTGAAAACATACTTCGCAGGGACCAACTACTTCGTTTACATACTTAGATAAGAGTGCTGTGGCTGCAGCGGTATTCTCACTCAGACTCCGCGGCAAGGAAAAATCGGGCTTTTGAACTATAGTTGTACGTAGGGAGGTACGAATTAATTAATTTATAGGGTGTTTTATAAGTACCTTAGGGTACAGGTAGGGGTAGGGTAGAGATATATTGAAAATAAATACATATAATAAATAATAATAAATAATAATAATAAATTGGTAGTGAAGGAGCGCAGACAGTCTAAGTACAATGTGCGCAGTAATATGTAGGGAATAACAAGTACAAATAATGGATAATAATAATAGATAATAATAAAATGGAAAAGAGAATAATATGGAAATGAAAGAGTAAAAATGTGCAAGGAAACACATAAGGGTATGTGAATTGTCACGATGTTGGAAGTGACAAGGGAGTAATATGAAATGATGATATAAGAATAGAGAATAAAAGGCCGGATAATGACAATATACACATTGCGGGAATGATAGTGGGAATGATGGAAGAATGATGGAAGAATATTATAATGGGACATATTACTGAGAAAAGGTAGTAGATAGTGTGTACGGTGTAGAAATAGGTGGAACTGACAACATAATATATATGGTGTAGGACTAGAATATGTGGGAATAAATGGGTCCAAGTAAAAGGACATAGCGCATAGTGGAAGAGAGCATTGTGCGCAAAGAAGAGTGTAGGGTCAATATATATGATGGGAGTGAAAGATATGAGCGCATAGTGGATGGCTGCACTATGCGGGAATAGATGAGAATAATAAATAAATAATAATAATGATATATTGAGGATTGAATGAGAACAATTGGGTGATGGTGCAAGATGTACTGATGATAATTGATGAATAGTCTGGACAGAATGTATGTAATAAAGTGAGTATGAAGCATGTGATTTGTACTGATAAGGAGAAATGTAAATGCTTCTAGCTAAGATGTATATGTATTTGGATCAGAATAACTACAAGTATAAATATCGGAATACAGTGGAGTATTAATGAACCGACTGAATGGGGGAATAAATTAGTGATGTCCGATAGAGCGGGATATTAATCATGGGAGTGAATTGGGGAATATATTACTCATAAGTCCGATTGAACGGGATATTACTCATGGATCCGACTAGTCCCGAAGATTACTCATCCACGGATTCAAGAGGAACATTGAGGATCAATAGAGATGAAGTAGAGATATTTAAGTAGTTGGGATACAGGATACTACATAGTCTTCGAGGACCAGCGAAGATGGCCAAAAGAAAATTTATAAGGACTTTTGATAAGTCCCTTCGGGTTTAGGGCACCCTTAGGGCAGTGATTTTTAAGAGATAGAAGTAGGATTAGAGTGGATGGTAGAGGAATGAAAAGATATTTGAGATTTAATTATGATTTAGGATATGACTAGAACTGGAAAAGCACACATATCCGGACAAGCTGAATGCATGCATGTCCAGCTATCTAGATATGTGCGCATATCCATACAAGCAGATGTGCGCAGATATCCAGCCAACTTGATATGCGCGCATATCCATACAAGCGGATATGC
>QLPE01000020.1:11697-26527 GCA_003314125.1 Hygrophorus russula | reverse complement strand
ACGCAGAGGGTCCTGCAAACGCGTCAGGCGTAAGAGGATGACAGACGGTTTGCTCGACCTACACATCTACGAGAGGACAAATGAGCTGAAAACAGTCAGGATGAGTTGGCAACTTACATGTGACACCAACAAGCATCATCTGGGTCCCAACCCCCTGCACCAGCGTCAGCATAGAGTTTCCGGTGTCATATTCAGCTCACAGTTAGTAAGTGCCACCAAGCATGTCCTGCCTTATGTTGTGAGTGTTGCACATGAAGCGCCACATGATAGCTCACCTTCCAATAAAAATGCGACGGGCCAACCAACAGCGACCTTTTGTTGGGTAATAGCTGTACAAAATATATTGTCCAAATTCCAGATAAAGAAGCCCAATACAAACAACCCCGTTCCAGTTGCGAATGTAGTCCCGATCAAAGACTTCACTTGCTCTGGTATGCCCTTTGAGGCATCCGACCAACGCAGAAGATAACGGGTCCGCACAGCGGTTGTAAGCATTAAAATGGCGAATATCACTTGATGATACACAGGATTCCGATAGATAGTACTAAAAGCATCCAAAAAAATTAGTACGAAGTCGTTAAGATAAAGACCCGTCTTACTAGCTCCATATAAATAAGACATTGAAACAGATAAAAGAAGTGACATAGGCGAGCGTGCGACGAGATAGCTCGCCAAAGCCAGGTTCAGTGTCAAACAGCACGAAGCAGGCATAACTCGAAACTAGGATCATGGGAATTTCGTCGGCAAGTTGGGCTTCGTAAAGCATGGTAGCGTGGAATGCGAAACTCCCGATACCAACTAAGATAGGGCCCTGTCCAAAGGTCAAGGATGACGAGCGGCAACACAGGAAATGAGACACACTCCGTATACGATCGAGTATCGAGTTGGAAGGGACTCGTTTTGGGCGGTCAACACGCAAAAGATAGCCAGGACTATCGAGTACAAATTTGAGAGCGTATTTGCCATCTCGGCGATATATCTGGAGAATTGATAATTGGCCTGTACATGTCCAGTTAGCGTCTACCAACAATAAGAGAACATAAAGAACGAACTTCACACCAGTCTAATGTCGCAGTGGCGGGGCCCCATATGCCCTCGCCGGAAGTCGTGATGTTGTGCATGGTAGGAGAGTCACATCGCAGCCCAGGAACCGGTGATGATATATGATATCTAATATCAAAGAATGCAGAAACAGGGGCACTGCCGAATATTGTTCCCACGAACAAATTGTCGAGCCCAAGGCTCAGTCATACTTATAAGTGCTCAACTTGAAGGCAGTTGAGAGACAGTCTCAGTCGCGGACGCTTGCTGTAGACAACATATTTCGAATTGGGATAAGCAAGAGCGGTCACTGCAGTGCTGCCACGGATAAGTTCAAACGCAGCGATGAGATTGACACGGATCACCTGATGACAGTGCAAGATGTCCGAGTCTACCCCTGGTCCTTCAAGCCGATATAAACTTTGGCCTACCACTCAACTTCACCCCATGTGAGGAAGTCAGGGAGACCATGTTGGACGGGAAGGTCATCATTCACCCCGTGGTGGGTGAATGGGACCATTTTTCCCAAATGCACTTTGCGAGACACCCGCTGAATGCACTAGGTCTTTGATCCAACGATAGTCGCTAAATGGAAGGCCGAAGTTCTTGCAATGCCTAACATTGATATGACAGATCGCATGTTCACTTATTGCATCGCCGAACTCCAGTACAAATCCAAAATTTTTCAGGAGACAGGTGCTTTCGTCGTATATGATGCCGATGTAGTCAAATCTGATGTTATCGTCCCTTCCACCGCCAGAGAACCGCCAGAGATGNNCAATGCCTAACATTGACATGACAGATCGCATGTTCACTTATTGCATCGCCGAACTCCAGTACAAATCCAAAATTTTTCAGGAGACAGGTGCTTTCGTCGTATATGATGCCGATGTAGTCAAATCTGATGTTATCGTCCCTTCCACCGCCAGAGATACCCTTCGTGCAGCAGTTGCGTCTCTTGAGAATGTCCCACCATTTTATCGTGACTGGCACCCGAACTCAAATGGAACTGTACTTGATCTTGTACACCTGTCTCTCTTTTAGTTGTTTATGGGCGGACTAGTATTTTTCCCAATAGTGTTATCGGATTGGATAATTGCGTGACGAGATGTGGGGAAGGACAGACACTTGTTGTCCCACCACGTAGTAAGGCCCAGGCAGGCGGCCCATTTGGCTAAATTTTCTTGATCAAAGATGCTTACATGTACAGTTGTAAGTTCCAATGGCTTCCATGTGAAGTCGAATGTAGAAATGGTAAAGCACAGTAAGTCTCGGTTATTCTGCTCGTATCGCGGAGGTACTTAGGTTAACATAGAATCACATCGTACATCAACAACCTCCATCCTCAATCACACGGAACACTCTACGAAATTATAGAACAGATCATAGATTTGACCATCCCGCTTTGGAACCAAAAACTCATGACTCTTTCAATAGGCCGAGCAAGAGCACCTCCGTGCATTGTTTTTGACTGCAAATACGATCTCTTTTTTGAGGACCAACGGCCCCTAATGCTTTCAAGTGAATCGGAGTATGATGCCAGACGACTTGTGATGCTTGAGCCGACAGAGTTCTGTATGCCATGGGAACCTTCGCAAAATATTGGCTTGAAAAATGATTTTGTGAATAAAGGAATACAGGTTATCGTAAAGCTGGCCAATGTTTATTTGACTCCCGAGAAACCAGAGTATGGAGGGGGAAAGTGGCATATCCTCTTCTCTTTCCGTCGACAAACCTTGTCTAATGATGCCGAAAGCATGCCTTACTCACAGGGCGATCACCACTGGCTCTCTGAAGTCTTTGGATGCGAACAGGATGGCCCTGCCGTACAGTACATAGGTGATGTCGTTGCCAAAGAAGGACGCCTGCTCACATTTCCAAACATTCTGCAGCATCGAGTATGTCCGTTCGGTCTTGCTGACAAGACCGGGCTGGGGCACAGGAAAATCCTGGCTTTGTTTCTCGTGGATCCGCATATCAGGATTATCTCATCAGCGAATGTACCGTATCAACAGAAGGAGTGGTGATCGCAGGAGTTATTTGCCGCGGGGGGTATTCTCAGTACTCTCAAATGAAGTGTGGCGGATAATGTTGAAGTTTCCCATTGGCTCAGACGAGACGAAGGAACTGAGAATTGAGTTGATGGAGGAAAGGTAGTTGTTTGTGCAGAAGCAGGATGTTGCTTATCAGTACGAGGCCTTTTCGTTGTACGAGCATTGATGGAAAGTCAACTTTCCCATTGTATGCCATCGTACAACTCATACAGTCAATTGTACGCCAACGAAGTCGTTATCAGATTGGTCCAGATTTCGCCTACAACGTTCGTTCAAGAAGCACTAATCAAAAACGTCACTCCAATCTTACAACTGGCATGAGCAAAATCCGCACTTGTGCAAAAGACTCCTATCAGACTTTTCCAGAGGCCCTGTTAAGCATACTTAGGCTGATCGATCGCACAATGAATTCGAACAACGGATTGGTGCCCGGACCATCACGATTGAGCAAGGTTTTTCGAGGCGATTCTTTGAGGTCACGACTAGTCAGCGAAGGTCGTCATTTTACCTGTGCCGAAACCTGATGGCCTTTCCCATATATCACGGTAGTTATAATCCTCGAGAGTTTATCAGCTACCAGAAGAATCATTCAAAGTGGAAGACGCACCCCGGTCTCCTTCAAGCTACTTTCAAATATAGCAAAACCGGCATGATCACTTGCCTCCAGCTCCAGTGTAAAGGTTGTAATAAGTCATTCATGAGGTCCGGTACGCCCTGGACACTTTTGATGCCGGAATGTACTCAACACGTGCATTTCAAGTTCGCAACCGATTGGAGGCCGTGACGAACTGTGAACTCCATAACAACGATGATAAAATCGGTATTCCGGCTATTCCTCACGGCATACAGCGGAACCTTGAGCACTAGCATGACGTTGCCCCGGGCCCAGCCCATACCCGTTTTGGAAGTGCTTTCTGAGTTGTAACTCCGAGATTACTGTCTGTGGGGCATATATACAGCCCCAGCATTCGCTCCCCCCAGGTGCGTAGTCATGGTTTTCCAGTGTCCTTATGCTATCCATTCAGGTAGCCAAATGCAAACACGAATCGGACAGTGAAAGAAGGGGGATATATTTTAAGGTAGGGTGTGGGTACCAGTGCAATCGGCCCAATATTTTATTCTCAGTATGGTGGATGGAGAAGAAGCAACCACTTATTGGGTTAAGAAGGAAATACCAGTTTTTACTATTCGTTCCTTCGGCTTCAAGCTTCAACTTCTGATGCTAGCGAAACTTACATCAAACTTCACAGGGAATTCGGAGTCGCGTTGATGCGTTGATATGTGATTGTCGCTATCCAACTCCGTCTAGGGGTGGGGAGCCGTAGTCCGGGCCTGTTCTCTACCTATCGCCCTCCTTCAGTACCGTGACACTGGCAGTTGTTTTGAGACGGTTCACTTGTATCGACCCGGATATCCGATTCCCTCAGTGACACCCACAGACACGAACGTGTTAATGTAGACAGCCCATAAATTACACCGATTTCCTCCTTTCACAGTAACACTCTTCAGATGCTCTCAGAAGTATCCATGCCTTTGAATATCACCGTTGTTGGATGTGGTCCTGGCGGCTTGGCCGTAGCATATTGCTTAGGCCGGGCGGGACACAAAATCACCATGTTCGAAAGCGCACACGCCGTTGCCGAGGTGGGAGCTGGTATTCAACTGTCGCCCAATTTGACTCGCCTACTCATTCGCTGGGGCCTCGGAGATAAATTAAAAGAAATCAGTGTGGTTCCAAGGGCTGTTACTTTTCGCAAATGTGAGAAGCGTGACAAATTTTTCTCGGGACGCTTTTAATATGTATTCCAGGGCAAACAGGCGAACGAATAGGTTGGACGCAATGGGGCGAAAAATTGGAGGCAGAGCATGGTGCACCGTACTATCATATCCACGTGAGAGAAATACCAACGCTTTAGATCATTCTCGGTATCTTACCTTCGAGCTCTCAGAGGGCCGATTTGATCTCCTTGCTGTTTGACCTTGCCAAGCCCTTCATGACTCTTCGGCTCAATAGCAGAGTGGTGTCCGTCGATCCTGCAATGCCTTCTTTGACCCTTCTATCTGGGGAAGTGATCGGATCTGATGTCATCATTGCATCGGATGGTGTGAACAGCGTAATGCGCGAATTTGTTCTGGGTGGTCCCAGCAAGTTTACGCCCACCGGCGACCTCGCATATAGAATGCTCATTCCAGCTAGCGAGATGCTCAAGGACCCAAGTTTAAAGTTCTTGATCGACACTCCCGAAATGACAGGATGGTTAGGTCCAGGCAGGCACATCATAGGTTATTGCATCGTAAGCCCAAATGTTAAAATCACTTACGCGTTAACCAGTAGTCATTCCTTTAGAGAAAAAAGGAATACTATAACGTAGTTGCTATCTGTCCAGACACCGAACCTTTAGAATCATGTACGAAGGAAGGCAGTGCCGAGAGGATGAGAGCCCAGTTTGTTGGCTGGGAACCACGGTCAATTTTAATTCGACATTCATTGTGCGGCGGTGACGAACATTTTGGTAATCTAGCGTTCAGAGATTGCTCGCCCTGGTTCCGCCCGGGTTGACTTGCAAACTGATGGACCATGCACCCCTCAAAACATGGGTCCACGAGGATGGGAAAGTAGCGCTTCTAGGAGATGCTTGCCATCCTATGCTCGTACGTCACACCCTCCCTCGACACACGATGTTTCCTCACCAAGCGTAGCCGTTTCGCGCCCAAGGTGCTGCTATGGCTGTGTGTTTCACTTGTCTTCGAGCGCCTCGCATTCTCACTGCTTATCTAGTTCGAAGATGCGGCAGTCTTAGGAAATCTGTTCTCGCGTTTTGACGATTACAATCAGATCGCTTCGCTTCTCCGCACGTATCAAGCCCTCCGATACGATCGCACGGTCAGAACCCAGCAAGAGTCGCGTATGAATGGCAGCATTTTCCACATAGATGACGGACCTCTACAGAAATCACGAGACGACTTGATGCGAAGGGCGATGGTCGCATCATTATGGGAGGCTCGGGGTGAATATCCGATTGATTTGAGAGGTTCTTCTGAGAACGGCATTCCTACCCTGTGGCCCAATAAGGCAGGTAATGAATTTCAGTTCGACTATGATCCTGATGTGGAAGTAAAAAGATGGTGGGAAAAGAAAGAGAGAGTGGCAAGGGGCCAACTATATCACAGCCTTTTATGACGTATTCCGTTTGCTGTTGTTTTGTTGTTTATGTGATCATCAATCCTTTTCTAAAACAAGTGAAAGTGCTATTCCGAACTACATGTACATGGAATTTGCCCAGGTCAATGACCCCACTAATGCCGTTAGCAGCAGCGCCTAAGGTGGTTAGCACCACCGCGGCGTTCACTTCAACACACCGTGACAATCTCACATGCGAGCCTGAATCCAGGCACGCCAGTGTGGCAATGCAGAAAGAAAGAAAATGGAAAGCAAACCATGACATTAGTAGACAACAGAGCCCGGGCACATTCCTTCAGCTTAGTCGCCCCATTTCAGACTTTTGATTTTCGAGTTTGTAGATCCCGTCCAAGTCTCTTTTCTTTTTTCTCATTGCCACTCCATGGTTGGAACAAAATCGACTACAGCGCGACTAATGATTAATTAATAATCACTAATCACATACTTTTTAGTAGCCAAAAGGGTTTTAGTAGTAAATCTGGCTTTCTATAATGTACTCCCATTTCGTTTGCATATTATAATGGTTATTGTGGCGTATCCTTAAGGAAACTTTCGTGGCTGTTCGGGACTCGGAACACATGCACCATGCACTACCTCCTACATTCCTTCATTCTAACTCATGACACGTTGCATAGCCAACAGGACAGGAATCCGATGAAAGAGGAAGCGGTAAGAGGCAACTAGCAAGGCAGGCTTACCTCAGGCTCGCACCCGCTCTTGCCACTACCACGCCCCAGGCCAGGCTGAGAAACCCAAATCAATTCTCCTTTCCCTTTGTCCACCCCTAAAAGCATTCGGAAGATCGATTTTGCTGCTGCGATCAGATTGGCTCAGCGGCAGGTCGGCCGGAACGCATTATCATACATCATGATACATGTTATTATCGCAACGTCATCGCATATTATCAATTGTTCTTAGGCATCGCCACGCGCAGTTACGCCGAGCGCGCGCTCTTTCATGGGAGTTGTGTTTCGTATAACCCCAAACTTGAAGCTTGGAATCTGAAGCCTGAAGGATGAGTGATGTAGACGAGTTCAGCTCGGGCCATCGAAATCGTGGGCGCGTGTTTTTGAAGGGTTCAATGCTATGGAGAGTTGCGATGCGCTAGTTGGCCGGTATGTCCTTCGAGGTGATTAAATGAACGATACACCGCAGGCACCATCAAGCATACACCAGGGATCTTGAAAGTGCGTCATTAGGGTGGTTCTATGCATTACATGCTCAATCAAATTCATTTCCCCGTAAGGTTATACAGTACCCAGGAGTTTGCAAAGATCCCGAAACATACTGCTGTGCTGCTCCAATGCGCTCACGTTGAGCAGCTCACCGGGACAACACTGAGAAAATGAACTACGCCGTAGACAACTGACACGACTGACACTACTCCGAATTTGGATTTACGATGGGTGCAACATACTAAAGGACTACATCGTCGCTCATGAAAACAATACCGTACCAGTGGTATGGTACCAGCCCTCTGATGTTTGTGAAACAACGGCCAACAGATACCAGGATGATTCATCCAGTTACACCGCGATGGTGATCGGGATGTAATGACCACCCTTGACTCATAGACGCATGTGGCTCTACTAGTATAAAACACGCCCAATACTATCAGTCAGTCCAACAAAGCAACCTACCCACCAATAGATGAGGGTTATATCCATCTTCAACTTTGCTTCTTTGTCGCTTTTTGCTGGGCTTGCGTTCCAAATAACGTCTGCTTATGCAAACGATGGGGTGACCACCGTCCTTCAGCGTCGAAGGACATCGTCCATTCTCAATAGCACGTTTTACACCTAAATACGCTGAACGCCTCTTCTGATCAACTCTATCTGTAGGTCCCGCTGAACAACCTGCCTTACCGCCAGCTTCGGCTGTAACATCCCTCAACTTTAGCGACATTCAAGGTGACATTCTGTAAGCCACAGTACTCATCTGGTCGTACTTCCACGTTTGACCGTCTTTCAACGTTTGTAAAGTGTTGGCATGAAAAAGAAGAAGGAGTTGTTCTTCTTCTTTGGTATCGCTGATGCCACCACGTTCAAATCCAAACTCCACACGGATATCTACCCCCTTGTCACCAGCGTCACTCAGTTACTCTCAGTAGCTGACCAGCCTGTTACCGCTCTCAATATTGCTTTTTCGAACACTGGACTTTTGGCTCTTGGCATCACGGATAACTTGAATGACACTCTATTTACGGAAGGGCAAGCCAAAAACGCCTCTGACCTTGGTGACCCCGGCACAACAAACTGGGTACCTGGGTTTATAGGTACAAGTGTTCACGGCGTCATTCTTCTGGCGTCAGACACCGTGGCCAACATTAACAACACGTTGGCCAGCCTCCAAAACACGTTGGGCTCCTCTATTACTGAAATCCACCGCATTCAAGGTTCCGCAAGGCCCGGAAATGAAACGGGCCACGAGCGTGAGTCTTCGTGATGTCGTCGTGCATTATTACTGTTTGTTGATGTTGCTATGACAGACTTTGGTTTTGCGGATGGTATTAGCCAGCCCGGAGTGGCTGGATTCACCTTGTCTCCCACTCCCGGACAGCAAGTCTTGGATGCTGGCATATTCTTGGTGGGAGAGAATGGGGACAACAACACCCGCCCTTCATGGGCGAAGGACGGCTCATTTCTGGCTTTCAGGCAACTGAAGCAGCTCGTCCCCGAGTTTACCAAATTTCTCACCGACAACCCCATTGTGGAGCCTGGTGTTCTTACTGCTGAACAAGGCTCCGCTCTCCTTGGTGCTCGCATGGTCGGTCGGTGGAAGAGTGTATGCAACTTTCGCCTATTCTGAAATCACTGGCCAACTGACATTTCTCAGGGTGCTCCCGTCGATCTTGCCCCCCTGTTCGATGACCCAATACTTGCAAAGGATCCTAATCGGAACAATAATTTTACGTTCGCCCACCCTGGGGAAGACTTACACTCCAACCAAACCAGATGTCCATTCTCCGCCCACGTCCGTAAGACTAACCCCCGTGCCGACTTCACCAACGGATTCGATACGGTTAATCATATTATTCGGGGTGGAATCCCTTACGGGCCGGAAGGTTAGTGTTTGATTTTGTTTTGGAAATTATCTCAACGTTTTTAAACTAGTTACCGACGCCGAAGCTGCTTCTGGGGTTTCCGACAGCTCTATTGAGCGTGGGCTCGCATTTGGTATTTACTTTTGTGACCTTTAATGGTAGTATAGTGTCGCTCACATAAACTTACAGTGGCCTATCAATCTGATATTAGCAATGGGTTCCGTTTCTTGCAGCATAATTGGGCAAACAATGTAGGGTAAGGCCCCTTGCAATCATCTTTATTACGTCTTCTGATATTCTCTCTTTTAGGTTCTTCTTTGGCAAGTCAGTCCAACCCGGATTCGATCCCATCATGTACGTCAAGTTTTCTGGATGAGTCTCGGTATATCTTCTCATTCCCGGTGAAGCGGCGCCAACATGGGGGCGCCACGCAACGTCACAGGTCTTGACCCCACCAATCCTACCGGCAGTACCACGTTTGTTACCGGTGTGTCTCACTGTTTTCTTGACAAAATTATTCGTCCAGCATTAATCTGATAACCAACCCCGAGTAGATTTCATTGTCTCTCGTGGCGGCGAATATTTCTTTTCGCCGTCAATATCTGCAATTTTAAGCAAGATCTCGGTATGAAGACAATACAATCCTGGTACCACTCGGGCAAGTATGATTATTCTTAAATCTTGAATTGGGTTCGGTCTTAGTGATATCGTTCGGTGTATGGACTTGGACAATACAAAGCTTTTTTTGGAAAAACGATCACAGGCTCGATACATGTAACCGGCCAACTAGCACACTCGAAGTCACTAAGCACAGGCAAGAAATTATTATCCTATAGGCTTATTATCATGCTATAGTTACTCAGCCGCTTTAACGTGCACAACAACAGCGAAAATAATTTCTCCAGGTTTTTTATTTTCAGTTATAGTAACCGGAACGATATTGCGTATTATGACATTCCAACGGAAAACATTCCCTCAATCACGATGTTCGGACAACCGGACGTACGGGACGGGACGCCCTTCTCAGCCGATTGAAATATCTTATTTTATTGATTCATTATAGCCGCTCAACAAGCTACTCGGCGCTTCTCGGGCCAGGAATTGGAAAATTCTTGTATTACCTGTTGCGGATAGAAAGTTGATCGTGGGGTCAACCGTCCACATAGATCTGTCCATTTACCGGGTAGGTCCTCAGTCGGGAG
The DNA here is from genome assembly GCA_003314125.1 of Hygrophorus russula. Taxonomy (NCBI): domain Eukaryota; kingdom Fungi; phylum Basidiomycota; class Agaricomycetes; order Agaricales; family Hygrophoraceae; genus Hygrophorus; species Hygrophorus russula. The sequence continues at coordinate 16,006 of QLPE01000020.1, read as the reverse complement.
ACCTTTTCCGGGACCATCTCCCACATCGTTGTCACCCAAGAGATATGAGCTTCGCTTGTTCGGGTCTGGGTCAGGATTTCACTCGCTAAATCCCACTCAGCAGAGTAATCCTGGACCTAAAAGTATTCTGCAAGAGAAGAAACGTTCCGTTACCCCGTAGCAGGCAATTGCTATGCCAGGCATGAGGATTCCTAAAGAGTGTCCACGTCAATACTACTAATTTAACTTTTTCGGCAGCAAAAATCTATAACAATAACGATGCATGGGGGAGATAAGAAACTTGTTCATTGCAGGCGACAACTTGTAGGCAGTGAGCACGCAAAGTTTGCCCTTTAGGGCAAGTCTAAGGGGGCTAAGTCTTCTGATCATAACAATAACAAACACACGCTCGATTTGCTGTTGAGAAACACCTGAGGGTTACATCCAATAATGTTACATACACGATGTTAACGTTTACTGGTACCGTAGTCCAATTAAACCGAAACAGAAGAGAGAGAGAGATGAAGAATGCAAATGATGGAGGTGTGTCACCGTTATGGCCAATGAGATTGATAAAGGAACCCAGGCCCACGAACAAGATGGAAAGTAGGACAGCGACAGACAGAGATCAGGAACTTGAATGCGAGAGGTCGTATACGTACAAAGATGCCAGTAAAACAGAAAGGGGTGCAATACAATTGCCGATAGATAGTGCTGCCAGTTTCGATGTCGATTTCTGCGCTGGTGCTGGCCACATCCACTTCCCATTAATCCATATCCATATCCATGTCCATCCCGTCCCACGGCTCCGGATCCCCTGGAGCCATCCTCTGATCAGCCGCATCTCCATCAACATCTTCGTCTTCTTCTCGGACGCTGAAATCAAGGCTTAACTCCTCTTCCTCCCTCTTCCACGCTTGACCCGTGCACTTCAACCGCCCGCGGGAGCTAAACCCGCATTTCACGCGATCGGCCTCATCGTCAAACTCTAGTTCTATATCAGCATCAAAGAATTCGCTCTCATCCCCACTTCTACTCTCTGAGCCAGACTGCGAACGAGAGGAACCCGATACGGAGCACAGGGACGAGCGTGGGAGGGACCATCCAACCCCACCAGAAAACGAATTGGATATGGTCGGAGAGTCATGGCCGTATTGGGAAGGTAAAGAATGGCCCCACGGTTCCGACTTCCCATTGACGGACCCATTACGACGCTGACCCAAGTCAGTGGAAACGGGGACAGGGACGGGCATGGACCCAGAAGCGCCGCTGGGTGACCGAGATGTTGTGGGACCATCCGAATCTGGCCCGGTAGGGACGCCCAACAACCCTGGTCTTAACTGGGTCAGTCCGGCAGAGCCTTTGGCAGTCGCGGGTATGGAGTAGTCATGTAAACGGGGCCCAGCAGAAATGGAGCGGCTGGAACTAAGCACGCTATGTGCTGGCACAGAGCTGGATGTGGGGCGTGCAGAGCACATTGGAGATGTTTGGGATGTGCCGCTAGTCGCATTTGCAGCGGCGAACGGCAGAGGAAGTGTACCTCCCGAAAGAAAAGACGGCCAGAGGGAACGGTCTTCTGGGAGAGATGTTCCTGTTGACGATGAGGGTGATAGGTGGGATAGGATAGCGGCTGCCTGCAAATGTATCTGTTGAGAACACGATTCAAACATAGAGGAGATGCAGAGCACCTCTAACAATTGCACTTGCTGATGTTTGCTCAAGACGAACTTGGAAGCTTCACGCCAGTGTGGAGTATGCTCCCAGCGATGTTTAATAAGACAGGATGGATGGCGGTAGATCTGAGAGGCTCGGTCAGGCAATATCGGGGAATTATACGAAACGTAAACTTACCTTGGAACAGCTTTCACACCTGTGATCCGTGCCTCTCTTCTTGCCACCCTTCCCATTTGTCACGACTCCAATGTTACCGTTTAACCCGTCCTGAGCAGGTTCCGAGTCTGAAGGTAATGAAACGCCGCCGGCACCTGGCTCATCACGAGGGGAAATGTCGTGGCTGGTGGGTACAGCAATGGTAATGGGTGCAGTATGCTGTAAAGGAGAAACCGAAACGTTAGACACTGAAAGGCCCTGCGTTGGCAGGGATGTAGAGAGCGATAGGGAAGCAAGTGAGAGGGCAGCTGACGTAGTTTGCATAGACGCTGGCCTGAGAGAACAAAAAAATGAGCAAAATTCAAAACCATTCCGACCGAAATTACAAAATTCGTTCCGACACTGGATCGTGCTCGAGATGTATATATAGGGAGACATATGGACGTACGAGGGTCGTGTAGCTGCATCACGAGCATCGCTCAACCTCCGCCTCGCCTTCCCAGTAGACGACAAACGCCGATGTTGTCTGACTCCGTTGCCGGCGCCATTTCCCAGACCAGTCGTAGGCTCAACATTGTTCCCATGCAATTCGGTACCAGTTCCCAGTGATGCATCTGAAGACTGTGCGACGGGAATAGGTGCCGCACTAGCAGCTGCTATGGAGAGGGAAAGAAGGCTGAGTGCAGAGCTATCATTCTGGTATAGAAAATTTCGTTAATTTGAGTTTTGGGTTTTGGTTCAGGTGAACTTGAACGTACAGACGGTATCCAGTCATGGATAGCAGACATAGCAGGTTAATCAAAGTGCATACAATAAAAAGGATATGGTTACAGGGTTGAAGACAGAAGTCTACGTTATGGCAAGACTCAGTAGCATAACAAGCTGTTGTTGGTCAAAAATTTCTCAAAGCCGTGACAAAGAAAATTTTATCAAGTGTCCGTTTTTGGATTTCAGTGTGTTGACCCAGAGCTGCCAGCTCGTCACTGACTTCCTAATGACGACCCCGAATCCATCGACCCTACATTCAGCATGCCCAGCCCCGAACCTGACAAGATGGAAGGACTTTAGGGAAGAGACGGGTTGAGGTATATGGGTATAGCCGAGTTTCAAACAAGAGACTTGATATCATTGGCCTCATCAAGGCCTGCCCTGTATCAGCGCACACACCGTCTCATGTATCTGTGTAGTGTTGCACCCACATCTCCTGGCCATTTGCGTATGATCTGCTGACGGCACTGCCAGCCCTCACTGGTACCTTTCGTGATTGCTCGAGTGATTACAGTTATGCGGTGCCCCTACTGTTTTTTTTCTTCCATAGGCCCTTAAAGCACTGCAATGACCGATAGAACACTGAAAAAGTACGTGATTGACACTGTCGTACCACGATCCTTTAAATGTCAGTCCTCCATGCTAAAGCGTTAATGTCTCGGAGTTGCGCTGAATGGATTCTCTACATTCTTATCTAGAAATTCCCTCTGGCTCTTGCTTTTCTCGCTCCCGTTGGAAGATTTTGTCTTCCGTAATGGGTACAGCCCAGAATACCTCCAAGGGCGCCAATCTGTCAACTAAATTTAATGTGGCTCTGCCACACAACGTGCTGTAACAGTTTGCGTATATAATGGATACAGTACTTACAGGTAGCTTTTGTTCTCGCACAATGACGAGACAGCTATTCCTTTGGGTTGCGTATATGTCGTTGGTTATTTCGGGCACGCTTGCGACCGCCCTGAATACAAGGTGCGGCTGACGGCCTGTTAAGCTTCCTCTCTAACAAATATTTTGCCAGCATCATAGCGCGTGACCCTTGCCAGCCCGGATTCAGCTGCCAGGGTGCCCGACTAGTTTGCTGTGACCCAGCGAAAGTAGCTATCTTTTAAGTATTATCTTGGTACCAACCGCTCTATTATTTGCAGTCAGGTTTGTACAATACTATCAGATGGCAGCGGCAGGTGCCTCGACCTAAGCGGTGCTTCACCTACAAGCACATCATCTTTGGCCATGTCAAGTTTCACCACTCTACCAACAATGACCTCGGACAGTCCTCCATCTCCGTCTGCAACAGATTTGTCATTTTTATATCAGTGCTTTCCGTGTGGGCCAAGCTCGTGCTTTTTTGACAATAGCAATGTACGTGCCTTTATTTGAATTTGATTCCATGACATCATGCAGATGCATTTTCCATGCGATACCAGAACACATCCACGACCCAATACAAGCTCATCCTGGACACTCCCGTCGACAATTGTCAAGATGGCAGCAACTCGACAATCACGACCACAATCACACACTCGATTACATTAGAGGACTCATGGACTGTGGATTTTTCGATAGGGGTTTCACTGGGTCCATTACAAATTAATGGGGGATCCAGCTGGACTCAATCGAAATCTACGACGGAATCACAATCTCTTCAGATCTCAGTTCAGCCTGGTCAAAGGGTATGTTGATGTTACGTCGAATTTACTAGTACTTTACAACCAGTCTCATGACACTTTAGGGT
>QLPE01000214.1:91585-133887 GCA_003314125.1 Hygrophorus russula | reverse complement strand
GTTTGACCTTGTCGAAACCACGGCGGTGTTGTCCATCGGACGCTCTAGCCAACCACTCGCTGATTTTGTTGTCTGCTCTCAACCTTTCGAGTTTAAGTAAAAGAGACCGTATTTGGCGGTCCTGGTTGAGAGACGTCTCTTGTAGGTCTTCATGCGTTCTGCCATTGCGGTTAATTAGAGAAAAGAAGAGGGAGATTTCAGGACACACGGCGCTGCTTTCCGTTTTTTTCGCCCATGAGACAGGCACTGGTGATTGCCAGCCTGACATCGCTGACAAGCACTTTCTCCGGGGTTAAATTCGCATCTAACCTGATAAAATGGGTATAAAATTAATGCTACTAGATGGATGATCTTTCATGAACACGCGCTTTGAGAGACTTGCAGTGGACGCAAGCACCTGATCTAGAGGCAGAGTTTAAATTTTGTGTAAAAGACGATAGAACGACAACGTACGACCTGGAGATGACTAGGAGTCTTTGACTGGAGCATGTTTTGGTCCGTTGGATTGTTTCTTCTCTGTCGTCCGAGCCCTTGCTATCCTCGCTTCGGCTCATTGATGAACGTTGAACACCGATGTCTGTATGGGATGAACGAGATGCTTATAAACTTTGTGGTGACAATGTAATTATTCTGTGAAGTTCTGTAACAAGTAAGGATGAAGGGTCTGCTTTTCCACCGAACGAAGACCCCCAGTCACAGTTGGGGAAGTGACTCTCCGGTCGTAAGATTAGACAAATCGGAGAGCTTTAAGCTTTATCGGATAAATTGTAACCGGCGAGACCTGTTATTGGGGGTCTTACCGGTCAGCAGTGTCCCGCCATTGATGACAATCACGATATATTGAGAGTGAACGTTTCAGGTCAGCCGCCGCGTCTGAGGATGCTTGATATGTTTGACAAATTGTCAGACCTACTACTGTAGTACTGTCACGCGTATTGAAGACGTTCAAAAGTTGCCGGCGTATCGTCGCAATGCTCGTCTAGGCATTGGACATATTAATATTACGGGTAGCTCTCACGAACTATTCTGATAGCTGAACGAGCCTGACTCCGAGTCGAAATTCGGAGCTTTCCACTCCGGACGAATACTTATGCTAATTTCACACTGGCAGGAATATTCCAGTTTATCAGAGATCTGGAGTATTGGGAGTGGAATGCTCAGCGCTCTCGAACTTTGAAACCTCCGGCATCCCCAGCAATGGCTGCCTTGGTATAATGGTACCAACGGTATCATTGACCTTGCTAGTGGTCATGAACTTTCGTGGCGAACAACCCTCCTTCGTCTTGTGGGATAAAAGTTCCGAGTCAGGAACAGCTCCCGAATCAATGGCCCCGGTACCCGGATAGATGAGATATATTTCTCATTATCATCTGAGGAGCCTTGTCGATTTTTACCCACCCTTGACCACAGACTTTACTACCAACATTATCAATGGCACCCACCGCGACTGCACAAGTACTGGACATCGATGACGTCTCGGTCATGTCTTCCAAGTCCCATTCGTCGTTTCCAACCTACCCTACGTTCACCTCAAAGCAGGAAGAGAGAGTGTTTCTAAAATTTCGTCTTGCACAGGCATTTCGCATTTTTGGTACTTCAGCTCAACGGTGCGTTCCTACCAGGTTACTAACAGCTGGTCGTGCATAGGCCATTTGGGATATGACGAAGGTGTAGCCGGACACATCACCGTCAGAGTATGCACCCTCTAGCATTTAATTATTCAAAGCACTTCCCTTCGAATTAATCCGCAGGACCCGATAAAACCCGATTGTTTTTGGGTCAACCCATTTGTGCGTTGTTTGATCCTGTCGTACATTCAGACTTGTGATATGTAAAGCAGGGTCTTCACTTTTCGCTCATCCAACCTTCCGACTTGATTCTCGTTAACCACGATGGCGACATCTTAGACGAATCGGGACCTCTGAGACTCTTAAACACCGCAGCTTTTATGATTCATTCCGCCATACACGCCGCTCGACCGGATGTAATCTGCGCGGCTCACTCTCACTCGATTTATGGAAAAGCTTTCTCAGCTCTGGGCCGAGAGCTGGATATGATCACACAAGACAGTTGTCAGTTCTACAATGTCAGTTATCATGATGGTATTTGTGATGGTACTACTAATGGACGTATTAGGATCATGCTGTCTACAAGCAATTCAATGGGGTTGTATTGGACGCTGAGGTAGATATGACGCTTTCTGTGTAAAATTGTTAGTAAACTTGCATCTAGGAAGGTGCCAGTATTGTGTCTGCCCTGGGTTCGCGGAAGGTATGGTTTGGCATCCTCATTGTTCATACACCGAACTCAACACAGATACTAGGCCATTATATTACAGGCTAGCATTTTGCTGGCTATTGGTCAGCTCTGGCTGCAATGCTAATCCTGAGCGATAGAACCATGGCCTCCTCGTCGCCACGCGTACAATCGAGGCTACGGTGATTTTTTCGCAGGAACTGCCCTACCGGAAACTTAAATTATTGCACAGGTCTTCTTCTATTCTGCTCTCGAAAAATGCTGTCGTGTACAGCTGCTCGCTGATGCAGCTGCGACAGGCAGAGGTGGAGAAACCGTTAAGATTTCACCTGACGAAGCGTACAACACCTACAAAGCGACGGGATCACCTGGTGCGGGGTATTTCAGTGCACTGCCGGAGTTTCAGTGTCTCGAAGCCAGGGAAGGTGTGAAGTTCACTAGCAAAATTTGAGTGCTCAAGGTAAACTGTGCGGTCTCTGTATATGTACTCCGTATTTCCTTTGCTGTAAAACAGGCAAATCGATATTCTAACGGGTGTATTGTTCCACACCAGCAAAGTCTTCGGCCGCGTAATACGCACAGTTCAACGTCCAACGTTACCTTTTGCCAGTACCTGTTCGAATGTAATACAAGTGCATTCTAGTCTTGCGTAACATACATTGCATTATTTTGTTTGTAAGTCCGCACTACGAATATTTGTGAAAGTAAAAAAAAAAACGGAGGATGGTGAAAACTCTTAATCGACTTCCTCAACACTTGGACCGTCCTCGCCCCCAGGGAAACCGCCTGGGGCACCACCAGGGAAACCAGCACCGCCAGGGAAACCACCGGGTGCACCACCGGGGAAACCGCCAGGTGCAGCACCAGCAGCGCCATATAATTTCTGCATGATGGGGCTAAAGCAAAACAGTATCAGTATAAAGTCACGAACTGGACACATAGGGACATACTTGGCAATGGCCTCGAGCTCCTTCTGCTTCTCCTCGTATTCCTGCTGGGAAGCCTCCTGTGACGCGTCGAGCCAAGATATCGTGTCATTCACAGCAGTCTCGAGTTTCTTCTTGTCAGCAGGATCAAACTTGTCGGCGAGCTTCTCATCGGACATCGAGTTGCGAAGGTTATAAGAGTAAGACTCAAGACCATTTTTGGCGGTGATACGAGCCGCAGCAGCCTCGTCCTCAGCTAAATGCCAAAATGCGTCAGCACCGACGTGAGATGTATCGATTCTGACAAAACTTACCCTTATACTTCTCAGCCTCATTAACCATGCGCTCAATCTCCTCCTTCGACAAACGACCCTTGTCATTGGTGATGGTGATACGGTTTGATTTACCCGTAGTTTTATCAGAGGCAGAGACGTTCAGGATACCATTGGCGTCAATATCGAAGGTGACCTCTACTTGAGGAACACCGCGAGGTGCCGGGGGAATCCCGGAGAGTTCGAACTTGCCGAGCAGGTTATTGTCCTTGGTACGCGCGCGCTCACCCTCATATACCTGGATAAGCACACCAGGCTGGTTGTCGGAGTATGTCGAGAAGGTCTCCGATTTTTTGGTTGGGACGGTAGTATTACGTTTAATGAGGGCCGTCATGACACCGCCAGCAGTTTCAATACTAAATTTTCTAATCAGTGACACCTCGCAAAGAGAAAGAGGTAAAGCTTACCCAAGGGACAGAGGAGCAACATCGAGGAGGAGAAGGTCTTGTGTCTTTTCCGACGTGTCTCCCGAAAGAATAGCAGCTTGGACAGCGGCACCATATGCAACAGCCTCATCGGGATTGATGCTCTTGTTGGGTTCCTTGCCGTTAAAGAAGTCCGACACGAGCTTCACAATACGAGGAATACGAGTGGAACCGCCGACCAAGACAATCTCGTGAACGTTCGCCTTATCGATCTTCGAATCACGAAGAACCTTCTCTACAGGCTCGAGAGTGCTGCGGAAGAGGTCTTGACAGAGCTCTTCGAACCGAGCACGCGTCAGTGATGTGTAGAAGTCAATACCCTCAAAGAGAGAATCTATTTCGATGGAGGTCTGGGTAGCAGACGACAGGGTGCGTTTGGCACGTTCGCAAGCCGTGCGCAGACGACGAAGAGCACGGGGATTCGATGACAAATCTGGTAAATGGGTGAGCAAGGTGCACTAGCAAATAATAAATACGAGACACACCCTTTTTGTTCTTGCGCTTGAATTCTTGGGCAAAGTGGTTAACGAGACGATTGTCGAAATCCTCGCCACCCAAATGGGTGTCCCCAGCAGTGGCTTTGACTTCGAAGATACCTTCCTCGATGGTCAAAAGTGATACATCAAAGGTTCCTCCTCCCAAATCGAAAATGAGGACATTACGCTCGCCAACGACCTTCTTGTCAAGTCCGTAAGCAATGGCAGCAGCGGTAGGTTCGTTGATGATACGAAGAATATTCATTCCGGAAATTGTTCCGGCATCCTTAGTGGCCTGACGCTGAGAGTCATTGAAATAAGCAGGGACAGTGATGACGGCATTGTTCAATGTGGTGCCCAGATAAGACTCGGCGGTCTCCTTCATCTTAAGGAGAACCATAGATGAAATTTCTTCGGGTGACTATGAAAGCAAGCGTCAGTAAATTATAGGTAATTTTAATTAATATTCACTTACAAATTCCTTCTTCTCACCACGGTACTCAACCCGGATATAGGGCTTGCTCTCCTTGTTATAGACCTCGAAGGGGAAATGCTTGATATCAGCTTGCACTTCCGGGTCAGTATATTTACGGCCAATAAGACGCTTAGCATCGAAAACACTACCAGAAGAAATTAGATTTTGATCAACTGGGTAGGAGGAATAAGTACTCACGTGTTGTGAGGATTCATGGCCACTTGATTCTTAGCGGCATCGCCGATCAAGCGTTCGTTGTCCGAGAATGAGACATATGATGGCGTGGTTCGGTTGCCCTGGTCGTTTGCGATGATCTCCACACGATCATTTTGCCAGACACCGACGCAACTGTGAAGATAAAAGTAAGCGACAACGATGACAAATTGAATAAAATATATAAATACGAGTAGGTAGTGCCCAGATCGATACCGATAGCTTTTGAAGTCATTATGATGTTTAGATGGGAATTCTATGAGATGGTGATGATTGGTGAAAGAACAGCGATGGGCGAAAACGAACGGAGCGCAACTTATATAACTTGAAGCTGGCCTTTCTGGAACAAAAAGGAACCTAGTGGAATATTCGACCAATGATGACTAAGCCATTCCACAGAAAAATTCTTTTTTCTTTTTTCTCTCTCTAATAAAGACACAAGAGACACCGTGAAGGGGCGAAGAAAAAAAAAAGAAAAAAAAAAAAAAGAAAGAAAGAAAGAAAGAAATATTTCAAGTCTCCCGAGAACCGCTAGCAACCTTATCATCAAGACTTCGATGCGCTTGAAGGTCACGAAGCACGGTAGGATCAACTACAACACTTAGTTAGTACCCTAATAACTTTTGCAAAACTATCAACGAACCTGGAAGTACACTTTTCCGGCGTACATGTGGTCCTTGACCTATGGGAGAGTGTTCAGGGTTTACTTCGGGAAACGGTCGGTCCATCACTGGATCAGCCATCGGTACTCTCTCAATGCCACGCTCGTCTAAATCCCCGGGAACGTCTTCAATCGACGCTGCATTCAACTCCATAGACAGGTCTAGAATATCAGAGTCATCAACATTAGGTGGAGGTGGCGGGAGAGCATGAGGGATCTCCACAAATCCTTCGGGTAGCTTTCCCCCTGCATTGTGGATCGCTTGCTCCCGCAATTTCTGCCAGGCATCATATCGGGCAACGGCGTGCTGTTGCTCCCTAAAATATCCATGAGGTCAATACTACCCGTATCACCCGGAGATGACTCACTCGATCTTCCGTTGTTTGTATTGTTGCATTGACTCGTCGAAGAGATCAGGATTGATCTCCATAAACAATTTTAGAGCATTGTACACCATCCCATGTATTGTTCTGGATAAAGCGTTATTCAGTACCATACACAGGGTCGCATTGCCACACCAGCCCTCACCGATTCCAGTGGGATTTCGAGTTCGTATACAGAGCAGGGAACACGATTGGCAAGATAACCGCCAAATTGTCGCTCATGAGGTTGACGACATACTCGTTGTTCCAATACAGTAGTGCCCGTTCTGCCACTTGGAAATGCTGGCTATTGATGCACCGCGCAAGTTGTTGGAACAATGGGATCTGTATCTTTTGAAACTCCACTGGATCTGTAACGTCCAACACTTCCTCGACTTCGTTGAGAAACATGACCTCCTTTGGTGAATTTACTTTCGGCCAGTACTTCAGCAAGCCCATCATCACATCCTCTGCCAGTAAAGGATCCTTCTCCAGAAATTGAACCACACAGTATGCGAGTTGTGGATGGTACAGAGATAAGCTCTTCACTTTGTGTAGGGGAATGAGGACGCGTGTCAGGAAAGTTTTGTGCTCTTCTTTCAGAGGTAGTGCAAAGCCATTGATTATGGACCCCAGGATCTCAAGCAATTCGGCGATGCCATTATGCCGTTCGGTCTCGTAAACAAAGTGGAAAAATACGTTATTGATGGACCGCCGAATGAACGCACGGAGGTTGAGAAATTTGCCGTAAATTCGGTGTAAGGTCGTCTTGAGAAAATCGCGCTCTCGAGGATCCTCAGAATCGAAAAGTTCGAGAAGGTTAAGCACAAAGGGTTGGTCGACATATCGCTTCGCCATGTTAGCGCTGAAATCAGGGCTTTCTAAAAACCGGAGGAAAAATTCATAAACGATCTGTAAATGGGGCCACGCAAGTTCTAGCACAGGTTCATCCTCTTCGGGGTCAAAAGCATCGCCTATAGGGTTTACAGGCGGGGGTATGGAGCGGAAGAGGTTGGTCGCAAACTAGGCGCGGATAAGTTCACATAAACATGCCTTGCCAGGCATTGAACACATACCATACTGACCACCTCAGGGTATAAATTTTCGGCGAGAATTCCGCGTTGAGTGGTGATGTATTCCAACATTTCATGTAGTGTCTGAGCCTTGATTTGCTTTCCTTTCAGTTCAGCACTGGCGTCGTTGAAATCAAACAGAACGCGACATTGTTGAAGTTTCTTGATAAATAACTGGGGACGTTCACTGGGGGGCGTTTCTTTATTCAACAGATCAGATATCGATCGTAGATGATCATCGAACAGGATGAGACGCACCATTGAATGGAGCCAAACGTTCTATCTCCACTTTCTCAGTAACGACAAAACGACTGCTCCGCTGTTTTCTCGGAGGTTTTCCCACTATAGGAATTGTATCTTTGGGACCAGAACGGAGACGACCCATGGTAGACGAACGGGGAGGAGTAGCTGGACCTAGCGAATGGTCAATACCGAGAGTGCGCCTCTCAGGAGAGCCAAATTGAGGCCCGGAGCGATGAGCAGGCTCAGAGGGCCCCTCTGAACTGACAACGACTATAGTGGGTGCCGGTGAATTATTATCGGGAGGAAATCTACGATCTGGAGTGACAGGTCCTGATCCCGCAGGTTGTGAGGACCGAATCGAGGATGAATTATTTTGTCCCGATAGCGAATGGTTACTGGAGTTGCTATTGATGAAACTGGATGGTTGAGGTAACGGTTTCGCGGTATTCGGGGGAGGTGGGGGTGCTGAAGCTTGGGGTGGAGTGGTGCTCCCTGAACCTTCATTTCTGGGAGGATTAGGATCCCGTCGATTTCTAAGCTGTAAGAAGGTCGTGAGCAGACGCGTTCTTGCACATAAAAGATCCTGACCAGTGTTTTCTTGAGGCCCTTCATTGCTACAAACTATGTAAATATTAGATTGCCACGGAACACGTCGGTAATGACAACGAGTAAATCGTAGACAAGGATGAGGAGTAGTGGTATTTGGTTCGCCGACTGTATCGATGAGCAAGGACAGCCGCTCGAACCGTGACCGAAATGTGACGATCCATCAAAATAAATAAATAATATTTTTTTAAAAGTCACTTCCATGGCTGGTGAGTAGTCGTCGTCGTCGTCGTCGTCGTTATCGTCGTCGTCGTCGTCGTCGCCATCGTCGTTGCTGACAATTTCATTGTAGCCATTTACGCAGTCTATACATCTCCAACCCATCCACCTATACCCAATCACCTTCCGACGTTAATCGTTACCCCACATGGTATCTACTTATCTGCCTTTCTCAACTCTCCAATCTTACTGATCTCGACCTTCTCAAGGACAACCTTCCAATATTCTCTACTCATACCTTCACACAAACTTCGTGCGCTTTACCTGTCATCTCCCGTGAAATATTCATCTAATTTGCATCTTAGAATACCGAGAACTACCTTTTAACTCCTTCCCCGCAAGGCGATCTCTGCGTAGCTAAGCTCTTTCCCCCGCGCCAAAACGGACCAGGGAATGCATCTGCTTCAGATCCGGGCCATTCCTCCACTTCATCCTCTCGAATAGTCCGTTGCGAAGCATCCCGTAATCTCAAGTGGTCAATCGCCAACACAGGCGTTATCTCTCCCATTTACAAGCTTTCTCTCCCATCTCCGGATTCTCCCGATCTCCCTCTCTTCCAAGTATCTAAGCCAAACCCTAATGCTGCTTTCTGGAGCATGTTTTATTTTGCATATGCCGGTCACAATATACCCCCAAAGAGGATCGAATTCGGCAAGATCCAGAAGAACCCCCCCGGCCCCAATGGTGGCGGAACGAGGATCAGTATTACCGGAAAGACGCCCGAGGAGAAGGCTGTGTGGCAGACACTTGGAGAGGGCAACGAGGACTGTGTCGAATGGGTTGTGCTATGTGCTGCTCTTAATCTTCTAGAGTGGGTATTTAATTGTTTTCTTCTTCTTCCGAGTCTTATGCATCATACAGCGACGAAATCATCAAGGCTGCCGAGAAGAACCCTCCGCCCCCCACTTCAGGCCCTACACCCAATTCGGGCCCGGGTGGACGCCCGACTCCCGTCTCCCTCCGCGACCCGGGCACAGCCCCCGCCCCATCTGCAAGCCAACCGCGTCCCCCCCAGCAACAGCCCCCTCCACCCCGTGGACCCGGTGTCCCCCATAATCCTGCTGCACCCGCGCCGGGTGGCCGCCCTCCCCAAGGATATGTTCCACAGCGAGGTTATCCCCCTGGTCAAGGTCCTCCTCCTGGTCAGGGTCCTCCCCCTAGCCAGGGTATCCCGCCTCCTGGAATGGGAGGATATGCGCCCCCTCAAGGACATGGCCTACCTCAAGGATACGGTCCAGGCAGGCTTCCGCCACAACGCAACGGCCTGATGCCGATGCCGATGCCCGGACCTGGGCCTGGAGGTGCGTACACTGGTCGTCCGCCGCCGCCACAGCAACAGGGCCATCCGACGCAGATGCCACACCCCCAGCATCACGCTCAACAAATGCAAATGCAACAGGGGCAAAGCCAGATCCAAGGCTATCCACAACAGGGGCCGCCAGTGCAGATGCACCAGCAACAAGGTCAACTACGTCGATTTTAATGAGCTTCGGCGCTGTATTTCTGTATCGTTTTACATTCCTACTTCCCGGGGTTGATTGTCCAATATTTGTAAGTTGTGTATGCGTTCGGGGGTGGGATTGTCTTTTCTTCTCCTTTCTGTAAAATTTGGATTTTTCTTCTATAGTGCTTTTGACAATACCTGGATTCTGAACCTCGTTTCTTACGACTCCTCGTCTTCCTGTTATCTACGCATGCAATGATGAACGTGTAATCTTCCAAGTAACTACTGCAGGACGAGTTGCTACGATAATCACATATTTTTGATAAGTTTTTCAAGGGCGTCCATCGAATATGCTGTTCAAACTATTGGTTGGACAGATGCCTTGTCAGTTTGATGGTCACGTACATTTGGGTCTTTCAAGAGGGAGTCCAAGGGCTGTGTTCAGAACCGTGTTAAATCATTCACTGTTCATGTTATCAAGAAGCTCACCTCGAGCCCATACCAACTGAGTCAAAGCGCCTAGAGCTATAAAAAGAATTCCAAAAAAAATGAGTTCTTACGCATACGAGTAAATAAGGGAATGTAAGAACCGCGTGAAACTCCAAAGATGACAGTGTAATACTGTGCAGTAGCAGGAGAACATTAGTAATGCTCGTGGAACAAAGCTGACGCGAAGTGATACCTTGAATTCTTTGAAACCATAATGATATAAGACACAGCCTGCTCAACAGTGATTAGAACTCTGTCCCGTATGCAATAGAGGGTCAAAAACCCACCGGAAGCTGCGTCGACGTTCGGGTAAGGATTCTTAGTCTATCCGGATCCACAAGATCGTCGGCTCCTCCATTAAACAGCTCCGAAAGTAGTAACGTACCTTCCCATGCTCTTTTAACACATCCGGAGCGACTTCAAATGTCTACGGATTACGCATCAACAAAATTTCGATTCGACAACTGGACGGCACCAAACCTTTTTCACCAGCTGGATTATAGAACTCGCTTGGAGGTCCGGTCGAGTATCGCAGAATTGCTGAAGTGCAATGAATCGCGGGTCAGGTTTCCGCAGGACGCCGTGTCCATACCTAGCGATATCAAATTAGATCACAAACGCCAATCTGAAATAGCAATTACCCAGGCACGACTTGGCCATTCTTGAGTGTTTTCCAAAGATATGCCTTGATATCGTCGTGCGAAACATTCTGTCCGATTTCATTTTGCATCGCGAGTTGCCATCGCAAGACTTCTTGATTAGCCAGACTAGACACAGATGACAAAGTTAATTGCATGAGATAGGAACCTCTCAGAAAATACTACTCGCCCATGAAGAGGTCCTGCGAGAGCGAGTAAGGCGGCAGAATAAGACAGATAAGGGTCAGAAAGTGTGGATCCGACCAAGTCTGCGTTGCATGAGAACGGAAGATCAAATACCAAGACATGACCGAGAGAAACTAGACGGGCATACGTGCAGTATGGGCAGAAGCGTTTCCACCCTCGTGGTCACCGTGGATGGCAATATATAGACGGAGGTACTCAGTCAGATGATGATTGTCACCATACCCCAACATAGTTGAGTAGTTCCCTAATAATAATATCAAGAATAAATTGACAGCATATCAGGCTCATTTGGGCACTACTAACCAACGAGATCTAAATTCTTGTCAGGACCGGGTAGCGGACTTCCCGGTCGATAGATGTTGCGGTATATCCGCGCTGCGAGTGCCGGAAGACGCGCGATGAGATTAATGCAGTCATCCAGAGTAGTCATCCAGTATTCGCTCTTCTTTATTCCTTTCTCGTAGGCTGCCTGGAAGGCACTGTCATGGTTCAATGCGGCCACGCCGATACTGAGCTGAGTCATGGGATGTAGCGTGGCAGGTAATCTTAGGAGACCGCGTTCGTTCTGTAAATGAAATGCGAGGGGGGAAAAAAACTCACGAATCAATTAATTTCTCGACGAAGGCAGGCAGATCACCCTTCTCCGCCAGTTCTCGGGAGAGTTGGCGGGTTTGTTCCTCGGAGGGGACTTTACCAGTGAGAAGAAGCCAGAGCATACTTTCGGCAATAATCTCCTTTCCACCCGGGGCAGGAGGAAGTTGCTTTTGACAATCTGGAATCGTGAGGTCATGGAATCGTATACCCTGAATGTCTAATCAGAATATTGAACTGCCTCACGAATCGAATACTCACCTCATCGGGGTCAAGTACAGATGCTTCCCAAAGCATACCCTTGATTCCCCTCATACCGCCAACAATGTTCTCAACCTTCCAGAATAGTTTGCCCTCGAAATACAAAAGAACAGCGTCTCCGAAAACATACCTTTACATCACCAACGACAGTCTGACCATGTTCGGCTCTCTAAAGCTTGCTTTTAGCGTATATTAACCATCACGGACCACAACTCACCAGCTTTTTGAGTTGTTGCTGCTTGACAGGGATTACTTCTTGAAGTGTTTCCGTGAGCGACTTGAAAAGTACCGGTAAGAAGTTAAGTCATTCCGGGAGTTCGACGACGCACTTTTGTAGAAGCAAAACGTCTTCCAGCACTCCTTGTGAGTGATAATAATGATCTCCCACTGGTAAGTCTGAGCATATTGAGAAAAAGAGCCGCCGTATTAGTTCCGACGAGGTCCAAACTTTTTTTATAGGTCACATGACATAAACAAGAGGCAAATATTGTCGGTGAAGTTGCCAGCGACTACCAGACATGCACTCCGTCTTTGCCCCGGTCCTATACGTCGTCGTCGTCTTTGGAAGCCTTTTTGTATTCAGTCATTTCTACAGAAAGCATAACGCTTGTATGTCAACTTACTAGTAACTGACTGCATCGGATCTGCTTATTTGTCTTTAGCCAGAGTTTTCGAGCCTTACTTTCCTTCACATTCCGAGCGGAATACATATGTGACACTTCTGCAGAAAACAGATCCACCTGCTCATGATGCGTTGCTCAAGTCGGCTCTCGTTCGTCGTGCAATGGCTGATGTCAACCGCGTAATCCGTCTTCGTGAAGATAAACCAGCTCTTCAGAATCTGTTGCAAAAGGGATCCATCGGAGACGACTTGTGGAACAGCTTGCTGGCGGCAGAGAAGGAACTCGAGGCCGAGATCATGGAAGTTGTTGCTGAGGCCAACACATTCGTGGAGGGATGGGGCTCTGTTATTTTCCAGACAGCGAGTGAAATGATCGCAAATGAGAAGATGAGGAATATATTTGACCAAACCGCTGAGTCCAGAGCCGAAAAAGGTTTGTGTCTCGGTTATCGTATATACTCAATTAACATGTTCGCATTCACTTTAGAAAAAAAATATGAACGAAAGACTAAGACTACAGGCATACCTCCACCCATATCTTTACTCTCTCCTGGTATTCCCAACTCCCCAGCACAGCTGGTAGTACCCGCAAATTCGCCAGCCTCCGGAAAATCCGTCATTAATGGCATCATATCACCTTCTACATCGAGATCAACCGCTAATGAGCCATTGACCCCTCGCAGCCCTGGCGCCGAGGGTACAATTTCCAGCGACGGGGAGGCTCTCGCTTCACCTCTGACCTCTGCAACGGATTCCCCCAAAACAACGAAATTTGTGGGTAATAATCATTGCAGAGACTTTCTCCTCGGTTTAACCTCTTCATACAGAAAAAAGGAAAGAAACGAAGATGATGATGGCCAGTGCTCGAGTCTAGACTTACTTGTTTACTTGTAATCCCATTACATATGGCCAGATCATTATTTAAGAGAATCTTCGTGGAGCGAACAAAGTACAATGGATGACAAAAAAATGAGAAAAATGAGGGAGCAATATAATCGTAAGCAACGCCAGTTTCTTCGTAGCGTGAACCACATATAAACACTATCGGTACTCGCTTAGCCTCTGATCACGATAGCCTTCTCTCCCCCTCCTGATCGGGCCTTGTTAGATTTGTCCAAGTGGTCTAACCCTAGGACGTCCTCTGGGGCGAACTGGTGGTCGTAAATAGTATCCTCTGTTGAGAATGTCAGATATGCTTTATTCAAAACACATAAAAACAAGTACGAGCCATCTTCAATATACGAGGGTTGCTTAAAAGTTGAAACTTGGATGAGGGCAAACCGGTACTTGATCAAGTCTTTGTCTGATACACCTAGTCGAGCTTGCAGGCGCTTCTTCGTTTCGGTGAATTTTTCTCCCTTAGGTTGGACACTCATTAGAATGAATGGGTGGAATAGATATAGCAGTCTTACACGTTTGACCACAAATCTGAACGGTACACCATGTGTCCGTGAAAGCTCCTTAGAAAAATGGAAGACACTGATAACTTTATCGGCGTCATCAGCCTCGAGCTCTTCGCGAGGAATTTCCTGAGGAAAATATGTGACAAGTCAGTCATCAAAAAAGACGATGTTAACTGACCTCGGCAAAAAGTTCTACTGGATCTGGAATATTGCCGATCATTTCTGAACCAGTAAATTCCTTTTGTGTCTTGCCATCCTTCGATACTTCAAATACACGAATCTTGCCCGTGCCTCCCGGCGTCAGCGTTACTAGTTTTGCCAGATGATCGGCCAAGTCGTGTACCATACTTGTCTTGGGCAGAAGGAACGAATGAGATGCCTCCTCCTTGTTATGTATACCCGTCCAGATAACCTTAAGACTCCGTTTTGTCTCCAGCTCGACAATGCTGACGTCCAATTTCTCGTACAGGATAACGGTGTTCGTAGGATTGATGTAACTTGGTGCCATAATTTCTGCTATACTTTGATTCAGTGAACGCTTGAGGACCGATTTCGGTGAGGTATTGTTAGTCGCATGTGTCGTGGTGAATCGCAGCTTGATTGGGTCGTGTCTGAGGTATTCCCCAGCTTTCGACGACATCTAATGGAAGGCCTTACTCAAGCAGCAGTCCGTTTGTGTATCAAGAAGCTTACGGTATCATAGTTTTGTTTCTTGCTTAATACGAGGTTGAATTCTGGATGATCGTGATCCGGCTCCTCGAATTTAGGTCTGAAAATGATCATAACCCGATTCTGGAGGAAATCATAAAATTGTATAGGATTCGAGTAAAGCCCTTGGCTATCCATATCGTGGATTCTATCGACAGGATTCAATCGGTTAGTTCCATAATCAAAGGACTGAACACGTACTCCTTGTCGGGAAGATCAACTTGGAAACAAATGATATCGCCATCCTGAATCTCGCTTTGGGCGAGTGTCAATTTGGGCTTCATTTGCTCAATCATCCCCGGTTTGATTTCCTGATTTGATGTAATGAGACAATGGTCCGAAAGGCTAGAGTGAAAGCGCACCTCGTAGAGTTTCACTGGTGTGCCCGGCGCCCAACGCATTTTATCATTGATGACAGGGACTAGGTCTCCGACCTTTGCATTTCTCGGCATGTAAGTTTTACCAACGCCCAGCAGCGACTGTTTCGAAGTGTCGAAATACTTCAAGAAAATCATAATGGACCCTGCAGGGGGATCGGGCTGCGTATGCCAGTCAGTATACTGAATAACCTCGACAACACAGACCTACCTTGCTTGGGTCAGGTATTATGTCTAGATATAACCGGAGATCATTTTGTCTCGCAGCCATGTTGTTCCGAATGACCTCGACAGCTGAATGCTAGAATAAGGTAGTGACTGACAGAATAACATACAACGACGTACTCAAAGTGGGCTCATTCTCAGGAATGTGAGTGTCTGGTCGTACAGTCTTATTCTGCCGATTTACGAGTACCCACAGGCGAATGTGACTCTCTGGGTGGTTAAAATGTTGAGCCACTCGACTTTTGAAGGTCGCATAAGTTTCTTGCTTCAGCACACGGAAACTAGGTAGGTCGGATGGTGGCCAGTTCTTCTCGTCAAACGTTGCCATATCGAAGCCTTCATGATGGGCGAATGTTTCATCTGTAATCACCTACAGAGACTTGAGACAGCTAGGGAAGGGCGGACAACGAAAATTCAGAACCTTTGCAGTAAGGAACAGATGTTGCTCTTCTCGTTCCTTTTTTTTTGCTTCAATTTGTAGCCGTTCCTCGTCTAATCGTCGCTCTGTTTAAAAAAATCAGCGCCGCGCGTTGAAGGTAATGAGGGGAAGAAACACTAACTCAGATGCGTTGGCGTATCTTCATCCTTGAAAGGGTCCAAGACTTCGTCGATGGCGGACTCTCGGATGTATACCAACATGTATGCATTTGTAAATCTTTTCATTGCGCGAACCTGATTGCGCTGAAGTGTAGGCGGCAAGCCGTTAAGCGCTTCCCCGCCGTAATTCTCCTCCAGAACTTCTCGGTCGGTCACAGGGGTTACTCGATCGTCATCGAACTTGAGCCATCTTGTCTCACGATCGGGCTTGATGAGGGCAAAGTAGTGACCACCGTGCAAGTCACCCGAATGGACAAGGACTCCATGAAGTTTGTATACCCATGATTTTGATCGATCTGCGTTCTCTTCTAGGAACTCACCGAGATCAATCTCAAAGGGGAATTCATGGCGATCATTGATCTGAAATAGTGTAAAAAAATGACGGAGCGTGAGAGGAAGAATCCAACCATTTACCTTGACCATAGCGTCACGCTGGATATCATACTCAAATCGCTTGAGCTGCAGATGTAAAACAGGGGGGAATGATTCAAAAATGATGCCTTTCTTAGCATCCTGCAACCCAAGACCTTCGGCCTGATACTTGTTTTCCCCTTCAAGTGTTTCGACAGCCACGTAATCCTTGAAAGATTCGTACAAGTTCTTCATCCCTTTGACATTGAGTTGGATGTCTGCCGTCAAGGTTGAGCATTTTGATCCAAGAATCACAATGGCTTGAGCTTACCGTTAAATTCCTCAATCCTCGACGACTCATAGTCCACGTTGACACACTTGATGTAACTCTTCATTTTTCCGACAAATAATTTGGCGATGGCACCCTCCGCTTGCGTACCCTGCCGATGACATCTATAGCTTGCTTTCTGTCGCCGGAAAGGGCAACTCACCTTCATCTTGGACTCCAACTTATCCTGAAGAACGCGATTGAATTCTTGGACGTCATGTTGAAGAAAAGAGTCTAGGGACTTCCACCCAAAAGACTTCGTCAACTCCGTTGTACCTATTCCTACATTCGACAACTGGGTTGAGATAGGGAGAAACGCACGCACCAACAGGTTGATCAGAGGTTTGTAGATGGTAAAATACACGTTGCAGGGCCAGGGCAACACTATCTGTTGGATGTTCATCTTCTGTAGGAATTTGATAGACCGCCTGGCCAGACAACATTAGTCTAACTTTACAATCTTGAAGAACACGGACAAACTCTTCGGAAGTAACGCGTGCAATATAGAGACTGAAGAAGAGAGTTCATGTAACATGTGGCGCCTTGGTTTTTCAGCCCAACGTAGCCTGTTTCCTTCTTGGAATCGTAACTTATGGAACGGTAACATGAGAATTAACATGCGAGGAAGCAGTTGGGTAGCTCACTTGACAAAATTGTGCCATAGAACACCCGTAGGATCTTCCAGCACACGGACGTAGACGGTGACATCGGCAGACTCGTCTTCAATAGTGGGCCGCGAATATCCTTCTTGAACATTGAAGAGTTTCCGTAACTCACTAAAACGAGTGAAACCCCAGTCACATTCCTCCGTAATAAACCGATGGTGTGCATCTACAGCAATCAGCGTAAGTACGGCAGAAGCTAGTGAAAATTCTAGGCTTACGGCTGACAGTGAAAATTGTAGGGTCGTGAACGTTTGAAATCACTAGCGCAAACTGGGCACATGCATGCCAACCCTCAGGCGCTTTCTTTGGCTCTGCATAATCCAAATACACAGACACCGTATCATTTGGTGGAGCATTGGAATTTCCGAATGGAAAGAGCAATATGCGCCTAAACATTATATGTGTACGATTGCCCAGAAAACGAAGGCAAGAAAACCACGTACCATTTATGGCCACCACACTCGAAATCTGGACTTGTTAACTTCTTGTCTAGCTTCTTCCAACCAGTTAGCGGCCAGGTATAGACTTTGAAGTCCTTGACATCGTGGCCCAAATCTGGCATATGTTTAGCCGCAAAGGCTTCATCTACGGGATAGAAATGATGACATCGTCAAACACGCAGCAGCAGTCCATTGAGAGACGACCCACGATCTCGTACAGATACAACTTCGTCTATCTCCATGGATGGACCACCATTGACTTTCTCATCTAAGACCTCCATACCGTCGCTCTGGATATAAGTATTCAGCGAGGCTGATAATGACGTATAAGTTCAAAGAGAACAAATACAGACCATGTCCAGTCTGAGCTGAGACTTTATAATGTTAGATATACGGCTAGATGAGAGTTCTGAGGCGTAGTAGGAGACGAATCGAAGATTATCGTTAAAGGTGATACTGAGTAAAGCGAATGGTGCGTGGGAGGCTGTCGGTGCTGGCCGGTAGACCCGCTTACAAATCAGTCCCTATAAAAAAAATATATATAGGAAAACCCTTTGGCCACGACGACAACGACGACCACGACGACGACAACGAGTACAATAATGCACACAGTGACCAAACAGACTAAGTTTTTTTACTTTTATATATTCCACACGATCCTTAAATTGTCTCGACAGGGTGACTATTATGTCTCTACCAGCCTTTTCGCTGTTCTACTGTCGATAATGAGTCAAAATTGTGTAAGATCAAGCTGTCAAAGTGTGGTGTATTGCTCTAGTCTCGTATTGAGGCTAGGCAATCAGGTTAATCCCCCATTCTTCTTCAGCGTCGCTCCTTGCACTGCCGACGGTGTATTGTCTCCTGACATCGTTGTTCCGTGCTTCTGGCATACATTCCGTGTATTTACAGTAATAACAATTTTGAGATAAGCGTTCCGTGATTCGGATTGTTCGACCCCTATTATACGGTATTGGCCGTAACGTGTAGCAATCGCAACTTGCTTTGATTATCGGTGCTATGTACCGCGTTCTGCTGCCTCATGTTCGTGGGCGTGTTTTCTGCTCTGAAACTGCCGTAAACTAACCTACTTGTCATCTTCCAAATAAGACACTAAATTTCGGGCCAACGGCTCTTGGACCTATTCGCCATCGCAAATATTTCTGAATGAGCAGCCGGCGACATCACGAAGGATACTACGACGCACAGCCTGTAGCTCCACAAAAGGATAGTTATAAAGTATGGGTACCTCCCCCACAAGCCGAATCCGACCACTCGCGCTACAAAACGGCCACAGGACACCCCGAAAATGTGGACCAAGTTGCTAGCGGTCGGCGACACGGTGAAAGTAAACATCGCAATTCCAGCCGGCCGGACCCATACACTCCTGTAGCTTCTTCATCCATACCTTCTTCTAGTAAGACACCCCAGTCTTCAAGTCGACCTTCTATACCGTATATCTCTAGCAAACATCCTTCTCAGGTAGCAACTTCGCAAGTTCATTCGTATACGCAGACGTCGTC
This sequence comes from Hygrophorus russula, assembly GCA_003314125.1. Lineage (NCBI taxonomy): Eukaryota > Fungi > Basidiomycota > Agaricomycetes > Agaricales > Hygrophoraceae > Hygrophorus > Hygrophorus russula. Next base: position 114,754 of record QLPE01000214.1, on the reverse strand, counting down.
GCGTTCGCACGCGCCGAGACCCCAACCCGAGATTTACGATCCACAAGTTTACTTACAGAAACGAACTACCACAGGTCCTAGCCCTCAGTCTTCCTACGAGAAAGTTTCTGGCACTGAACATAATCCGCGTCCTGTTCGTTCTGGAAATGGTCAAATCGTGGCAGTTCCCTCTGTGTCCTCAGCTCATGCGATATGGGTTCCTCCAACTCAGACCCCATCGTCTTCTTCCAGGAGGCATAGAGAAAAGGAGGCCGATAAAGAAAGCATTAGATACAAAGAGAAAACATACGACTGGTCTGACAGGTATAGGGAGAAAGAAAAGGACAAAGACGAGGCTGATATCAGGCGTCGGGAGAGAGAGAAAATGAGAGAAAGAGAGAAACTCAAAGAAATGGAGAATAAAGAAATGGGATATCGGGAGAAATATGTGTCCAGAGAAAAAGAGAAACAGAGGGAAAGGGGGTACGAAATACTGGAGGGCAGGTCTCGAGAGCAGAGACCCACGGAATGGGAGAGGGACAAAGATGAAAAGGAACGCAAATATCGCTCACATGAACACGTCAAAGAGCGGGATCATTACCCGGAGAAACGAAAAGACGGTGAAAGGGAAGCTCGATCATACGGCGACCCGGAGCGTGTATCCAGGCCATCGTCATCATCAGCAAGAAGGGGCCAAAATTACAGAGCGGACGATCCTGATAGCTCCGATAGTGCTCGGCGTAAACCTGTTATGGCCTCTGGTCACCGACGTCGTCATACAGACGAAGGCATATCTTCTTCGGTGGTGTGTTTATTTATGATGTCACTTGTCTATATCATAAACCATTAAGCTTCAGGACCGACGATATCGCGAGGAGCTGCCGCAGCGCTTGGCTTCCCATACAACTATGGGCTTGGGTTCATCAACTACAACCGTTCTGTCCCCGGGTACGACTCTCCCCGCTGCAAATGACGCTCGCGAAGTCACGTCAGAACAACTGTCCCCACCAACACCTCGTGCGATGCCTGTCTATCTTCCTGACAAGAAAGTCAAGTCACACCGATCGCATCATGCTGCGATTCCATCATTTCCTGAATCAGGCTTGTCGGGTAGTGACACAGAACGGGTCAAACGCAGGGAGCTTGTACGTTTGTATCCATTCTATTCTCATTGATTTGATTGACTTTTTGATAGCGACACCCTACAACTAATCATTCCAGTAATTTACGGGGACATCATCTGGAGAGTTTACCTCGGACCTTAGAAGATAAACCGTCCGCCTTGTCCTCAAAGCCAGACGTTGCTCAATCACGAAACCCAACTGAAATGACGTCTACCCGGGTGTCCCTTACAGAACCCCAAAAGGAGGTATGTGTGTCCTAATGACTCAAACCATCCATTGATTGATATATACAACGTTGTCGAACAGCCGAAAGGTTTGTCTTCTCGATTGACGTTCAGTCGATCTCGACAATCCTCCACTCCCAAACCTCCAGAAAACAGAATGGAAGGTTTGCCTAACACCAGAGAAAGAAGTGTGGCCCAACAATTCGTTAGTATTCGAGCCGGACAAGGCCCCTCCGACCCGCAGATTTCTGATGTGCTTCATAAGCCCTCAGCTTCGTCTCATCTTGAGGACCAGACAAAAGCAAACAACCCCCACCGGCCATCGTTACACCCACAGGATCCTGCTCGGTCTGATGACGTACAGCGGCTCGACACTATGGAGGTCATGAGCAGTCGTTTGCAGACAAACGTCGAACACGCGTTGAACCCCGCTTCTGAGTCATCAACTTACGTGTCCAACGTGCGGCTGGTACGTCATCAACCATCGTCACGACATGTATCGAATGTCATTGTATCACAGCGAATGGTCTCTTCCACAACACAACCATCGCGTTCAACGTCCCACAGTGCGATTCCCATCGATCGAGCGCCTAGCATGTCAAGGGCTCTCATTTCGCAACAGCAGCCTGTGCCACCGCAGACCTCATTACTCTCCGTATCCCAAAATGACAATCCTAACGAATCTCGACCATCTGGCTCACTGCAAGTCGATCCAGTTCGTCAGACTGTTGCCTCCGCCCCTCCCGTGCCTACAATATCTCAAGGCAGGCTCGCCAGTGCTCCATCTTTTGCTGTGAAACTCAACGAGTCACAACCTCCCATTACTTCAGTCGTGTCTTCTAGTTCAATACGTCATTCGCCCTCCGCACCCCTCGCAACATCAGCTAGTGCAGGATCTTCGCATGACATTCCTAAAGAAACGCAATCCCAGGAACACCCGTCTTCAAGCGAAACATTGTCAGGACTTCACACCCCCAAACTATCTTCTAGAACGGGTTCCAATCAGGTAGACCCCATGGTAATACGACCCTCAGATCCGACTCCGACTACAGCTCAAACATCCAAATCTTCTCCAGCAACCGCACCTGTCCCTACACCGTTCTTGCAAAGCACTCCCATTTCCAAATATGTGGCAGATAACGCAAGACCTAATGAGACAAGACACCCAGCGCCGTCGGTAAGACATTCTGTGCGGGAACAGGTCAGGCTGTATGAATCGCAACCGTCAAATTCAGTCCATGTGGGGTCTCTGCCAACCACCTTCAGACAACATCCTGGGGGTACCTCAGCTATGCAAACAGAACCTACATTTCCCTACAATGAAGTAAGTTTGCCATGTTTCTTGTACTTCGCAGGTGGTAGTTAAACTCTGTGCACAGGCCAACTACACCCCGGCGGGATCGAAACGAGAAACCTGGCAAGCACCTCAGATATCTGTCTCTGCGTCACAGATAACGGCTCAGACAACCAATCATCAGTCCTCCAAGCCTACTGAGGTATGTTTGCCAGCCCTGGAAATTACTCACCGGCTGAGTATCAACCTATCTTCACAGCCCAACTTCATTTCTGTGGGCTCAAGAAGAGATATCGGCGAGAAATTCGGGGCATCTCAATTATCTTCCTCTGCATCACAGACGACACCTCAGATGATCCGCCGTCAGACTTCAGAGGTATGGCTATCAACACTGACCAGTTGAGTACCACTGAATCCATCGCCTCAGTCCAACCACTTCTCCGAAGGCTTAAGACAAAATCCCGTGGAGAAGACCGGGGCCACCGGGACGCCTGAAATATTAACCCCTGCGGCGCAAACAACAGCTCAGAACATTGTCCATAACTATTCTAAACCCTTCGAGGTACGTTATGAGATCTTTCAACTATTCACTGGCTGATCGTCAATTTATCTATACAGTCCAGTTTGACCCAACTGGGCCCGAAGCGGGATACCGGAGACACACCTCAGATAACTGTTTCCGTGTCGCAAACAACCCCACAGATCAGTCATAACCATACTTACGGGCCTCCCGAAGTGTGTCTCCAACCCTTGCGATCATTGTATCACTTGAACATGAATTTGTCTTCACAGTCCACTTACACCAACGTAGGCTCAAAACGAGATCCGGCTGCGGCACCTCAGATATCTGTCTCCGCATCGCAGACAGCGGCTCAAACGCACCTGCATCATCCCAAGTCTTCTGTGAGTTTTCTAGTTTTTATGACTATTTGCCATTTGACTGTCAATCTGTGTAAACAGGCCAACTCCACCCCAGTGGACCCGAAGCAGGTCCTTATAGATAAGGTTGCAACACCTCAGCTTTCAGCCTCCCCCTTGCAAACAATGCCCAAGTCACCACACCATCACTCCAAAGTTCCTGATGCCACTTCCTCAAACAGTTCTCCCGTCTCGGCACGAGATTCACAGGCGACCACACTGCCAGCCCCAAACCCTGCAGGTTCAAAATATGATCTTGTTGAAGGGACTACAATGGCTGAGCCCTTTGCGACCGCTCCCCAGGCTGTATCAAAGGCCCCACACACGCACACCAAGTCGTCCGAGGTAACTGGACTCTCTGGTAATTCTCAAGTGAACACACATGTGATCGTACAGCCGACCTTAGAGGACATAGATCACAAGAACCCAGGACCTCAGCCTTTTCCTTCCCAACCAAGGCCTGTGTACGACCAGGGAATGCGTTCATCGGCGTTAGCAACTGAGATGAAGACAAATTCCCCAGTGCAGCCACCATCTGTTTTATTTAGTTCGAAGCGGGATCTTGTTGAGAAATACACAGCCCCAGTAATATTCGATGCCCCTTCGCAGACGGCACCAAAGCCCTCTTATGCGCAGGCCAAGCAGCCCGATATACGTCCTGGAACTTCTGCAAGTGACCATCGGCCGAATCCGGTTCCGCTGTCTAAATTCCCTCTCGTTGAGGACTCACCGCCCAAACAAGCTTCTCATAGCCAAATGGTGCAGCATTTGTCATCCAGTCATAATGCAACATCTCGGGAGGCGTTATCTAGCGATCTCTCATCACGCCCCAATGCTTCGTCCACTTCACAACAGTCAACACCTACTCCCACATCTCCAATTCTCACGCGCAGATCGCCGTCTCACAATACACAATCCAACGATGTGCGACTCGCAGAACAATCGCAAATACCGTTGGCTTCTACGACATTGCAACATATTCCATCCAAAAATATTCAAAAGGAGACTGTCGTGCCCCCCATATCGACCTCCCGGGACATTCATAGTAATGCAGTGTCAACTCTCCATTCCATCTTAGAAAGCAACTCACGGGCCTCACATTCTCTACCTGTCTCCCAGCCCCCACCGTCGTCGCGCTTATATCCACAGCCTAATGACAATCGTAACACAGGACAGTTACATGCCTTCATGCCTGCTTCGGTATCGACTGCACAAGAGTTTCCGGCACAGGCGCAGTCCTATGATACGCCCTCGAACCTGCCGGCAGTTTCGTCCGAAATCATGTTTCGTCAACCGCCTAGCCCTAGCTTCAAACCCTTAACACACCAGAGCAGTATGCCATCACAAGCCTCTTCTCGTAATAACGATTTTCCACGTATGACAACGCAGACGCCGGTATACCGTTCTCAGTCGCACACAACAGCTCCGGAAGAATCGGCTGCCGTACATGTAGCCCAGTCAAAAACATACGATCAATATTCATCCCTCCAAGCTTCTTCTCAACTTCGCACACCGACAACCCCACAACCGTCGGCTTCACGGATCCAGGAAGGTGCGAAGAAAACCCAAGAAAATTATCCTACGCACATAACTCACGCAACTGCAATGCTGGCCACTTCGTCCAGCGCGAGCCGATCTACACCTAAATACGTTTCGACTTCGCAAAATGGCGATATGGCTGCACGTACCCGAGAAGTTACTGCTAACCAGTCCAACTTGTTGCAGTCACACGCCACTCCGCATCGTTCTACACCATCAGCCTCGCATTATAATTCATCTCAACAAGCATCGTTGACCACACATCATCATCAACACACTGTATCTTTACCATCATTGGCCGTTCCCTCTAATTCTACTCCCATGCCCCAACCTGGAAATTCCCGCACCCTCCCGCGGTCGTCCGCATCTTCAGCACAGGCTGCTTCGACATCGACTCGTGTGCCAACATCAAATCATTTATCCGTCCCGCAAATGGCACGAAGTGCTTCGAGTGACTCGGAACTTCTACAAACGCCATCGTCACTCGCTCCGTCAATGCTGCTGAAACCAATTTCTTCTGCTCCGACTCCCGTGTCGTTACAAACCCCACCAGAGTCACGGGGAAAAGGTAACTTTCTCTCTCGCTTCCGGTCAAAGAAAACTGGAGATTCGCAACCATATGAGAGCCGGAATCCACCTGCTTCAGCCAAGGCATCCGATCGAAATGAGACACGTTCCCAAGAGCGACCTCCTGAACAGAGTTACACAAGGGCTGGGCCCACGTCAAGAGAGAAGACCTCTGCCCCTGTCAATATCCCTATACGCCCTTCAGGTCGCAATAGTCCGGAGCAGAAAGTCTTCACGCCATTTCGACTTTTTACGTCCAGGAGGCATCGTACAATCTCAGCCGCCTCCCTGGATGCTACGGACGGGACTGCTGTGAGTTTCGCTTATATGTTTGCCCGTTTACATTCTTAATTGAAACACACACCAGACCAATACCCTGATAGGCTCGCCAACGACGTCTATCCACAGTCAGGCACTGATGCCGCCACCTTTTCGCGATCCTGTTGCCGCTGCTCACGAGTGGAGAAACAATGAAGAAGCCCAGATGAAAGGTCGGGGAACAGGCAGGAGGCGTCGGCCTGGGGTTACCTTTGATGTAGGAGAAGATCGTCCTGAAGACTATAGGGATCCTAAGGGTTTCGAGTAGTTATATATCTATGCAATTTATCTTATGGGAAAGCCGTCACGCATATATATGACAGGCGCGTGACTAGACGTGTACCGTGACTACATTGGCACGCCATGTTCAAGGCCTCGAGAACAACCCAGCCTGAAAAGATTGGACAGATCCAAGTAGAACGTCATTCCAACCTCAAATACCCACATAGACTTAACTTGTTCGTAACCATTTAAGCTGGCCTTTCAGCTAACCAATGATCAAACCATTTTCAGTTACGACAGACCACCTCTCGACGACGTTACCGTCGAAGAGTTCGAAACATGCGCTTTGGACCGTCTTCGCGTTCTTGCAGAAATCGAGTCCTCTTTCGTCCGCAATAGATCATGGGAAGAACTCAAAACTGTCACAGCCGCTCAATGTAAAAAGTATCTTCCATTAAACAGTACGACCGCGAATACAGTCGACAGAGATGCAGAGCGCAGGAGAGACCACCTTGGGCACTTCGTGTTAAGGCTAGCGTTTTGTCGTTCGTGCGTATTATTATCCCTAGGTAAACTACTTGCTGATTAAGGTACTAAAAGTGAGGAATTGCGGAGGCGTTTTGTGAAGGCAGAATCTGCCTTATTTCGAATACGATACGATAGCGATGATCGCAGTGAGCGCGAGGCATTCCTAAACTCAAGAGATTTTAACTGGATACCTGTCAGTGCGCCCTGCCAGCACCAGCAATATTCAACTAACATACTATGACAGGTGGATAGTAGCGAGAAGGAGCAGTACATAAAGGAGTTGCAGGCCGCTTCTCCGGCTTCCGGGATGGTGAAATTTGCTGACGAAAAATACTACAAGGTACAACGCCGGAACAGGTGTCCCAAATTGGGCTCACTTATGTTGACAGGTGAAATGGACCCGTGTCCCCGATCTTGTCGAGAAAAGAAGGGTTTTTTTGAAAGGAGGGTGGGCTTTTGTTCCCGGTCGCGAACAATCCAGTATTGTATTTCAGGAGTTTGAGGTAAACCTTGAGAAGGCGCTTGAAGTACGTGAATTCCATAGCCTTTTTCGACGTCTTCAAACTGTTTGTGTCAGATGACAGCCAAATCTCTACCTCGCCTCGACGAGGATAGCCGTCTTGTGCCAATTTTGACCAACCTTTCTCAAGGATTCATCGCAGGTGTACCCTCTGATTGGAGTTCGTCACTTGCAGAAGGTGATTCGGAGGAAATCAAGGCAGAGATGGTGGACGAGATTGCTCGCAATCACTTCCCAATGTGTATGCGCAGCCTTCATGACAATCTAAGAAGGGATAGACATTTGCTACACGCTGGACGCCTGCAATATGGCTTATTCCTAAAGGTAGGTTCTTGTACTCGACAGATTTGACACTGAAGGGAACCCCATCAGGTATTGGGACTGACAATAGACGAATCTATTTTGTTTTGGAGAAGGTCGTTTTACCACTCGGATGACGAATTTAACAAGAAGTATAAGTATAATATCCGTCATTCGTACGGTCTTGAAGGGAAACGGGCCAATTATGCTGCAAAAAAGTGCGTTTATAACAGTGATGATTGGTACGACGAGGAAGTATTAAGGGTTGATGACCAACAGCTGTCAACAAATCCTGTTCCCTAAAGATTCGACTGGTTGCCCATATAAACATTTCTCGCCTGACAACCTCCAGACGGCTTTGCTCGCATCTTATTCTAGCCAAGGTCTCACTGCGGCAGATCTGCCAGAAATCATGAACGACATTGGTGGAGGGCACCACCACATTGCATGCACGAGGGTATTCGAGATTACACATGCGAAATACGGAGTGAAGAAGGGCGAAGGGACGGGCGGTGGGGAGACAGTGACGCATCCGAACCAGTACGTTGCCAGAAGCCGAGAGATGGATAAAGCGGGAGTAGAGTCCCTGAAGATGGAGGTCGAGTGACACGGTTATACACGTGCTTTTAATTTTTTGGGACTCAGATAATACACCTCTTGACATCCAACCAACAAGTAATGACCCAACGAATGTCCGTAAAGAAAGCTTTAAACGACTCGGAAATCGTAAGCTCTACCAAGCATGAGTCTCATGTCTTGCAGCAATATAATGACACTGATGGTCACTTCTCGCTCGTAAGGTAAGTCAATATACTCCCATCCTTCATTTTAAACCCATAAACGCTTCCATTTTTTAGAAACTTTCGACTGGCAGATTTGGTCACAATCATGAACGGCGTTTGTGGATCGTTCTCCATATTTTCGTCAGCACATTATCTGTTAAGTAACGACGATGATTACTTGTGGTCGGCGCTTGCCTTTCCCCTTGCTGGCTTGATGTTTGACTTCTTGGATGGGAAGGTTGCGAGGTGGAGAAAGTCATCAAGCATGTTGGGCCAGGAGCTTGACAGCTTGGCTGACCTTGTGAGTATTTGTCGTGGTTGTCAAGTTTGCATATTAAATATTTGTCTAGATTTCCTTTGGTGTCGCACCATCTCTCCTGGCTTTCGTAATAGGTTTAAGAACATACCTTGATACTGTCGCATTGGCAGGATTCATATGTTGTGGCCTAGCACGCCTTGCCCGTTTCAATGCGACAGTTGCCCTTGTCCCGACAGATCAGTCAGGAAAGGCGAAATATTTCGAAGGTCTACCTATTCCTTCATCGTTGGTCCTCGTTGGTGTGATGTCTTACTGGGCAAAGCAAGGATGGATTGAAGGCAAGGAAGGCGTACCTGGGGGAATAATTACTTTATGGGGAACACAGGGCGGGCGCGGCGACATACATATCGTCAGCGTCGTCTTCGGGTTATGGGCGGCTGCGATGGTCAGCAAGACGCTCCGTGTGCCAAAGATTTGAAAACTCTTTTGCTAGGCAATACTTGTACCACTACGGAAATTACCGACGCGACAATTTTGTCGCGCATATATACTGTGCCAGACGCGATCCATGGCCTCTTCCAACGACGTGGAACGCTTATTCCTTCAAGCTGTATTCTCTAGAGGTATTCTGACAGAAAAGCTTGCTCGACTTCTCTGGTCAAAATGTGTAGATGCTGTTCAAGGTAATGAGCTCTTTGTTCAAAAGAAAAAAAAGGTGGCATTGCTCAGAACTTGAAAGCTGCTGACGACAGCTTGGATATACTCTACTCCGAAGATACAGCAGCATGGCATAGTTTCGTGACAAGACTTAATAATTCAATCAACGATCTGCACTTGGAATTTCATCATTCAGAAGATGAACTGGGAAAGAGCATGTACACATTAGTGAGCAGCTGAGTCTGTCGCGTTCGTTGCATTTAACGCATATCGCGTAGGTCAACAGAAAAGACGATCCGATTGCCCAGATGGCCGGCGGATATTCGCCAGTCGAAATCGCTTACTTCAAGGCTATTGTAAGCTCTTACTTGCTTCACACTGCCGACGGCGGAGAACCCTCATGGAACACGTTAGATTGAGCAAATAATGCTAGCCCCAAATGAGGCATATTCGGTCTCTTCCCTGGCCGCTCTGCGAGAAGTTAATACACTCAAACCAAACATGTCCAAGTCCCAGGCCGAAGTGGTTTTGAGTAGTTTCGTTGCGAAGGGATGGCTATTTAAGAGCAAGTATGTCCAGACCTTTCAGACAGCCATTCACAACCCTTGAACTGCTGTTTAGACGCGGTCGCTATTCCCTATCCACTCGCACCTTAATTGAGCTATCTCTTTACCTCAAAGATACCTACCCGAATGAAGCCAATGAATGTACTATTTGCATGGAGGTCGGACTTGTCTTCTGTCTCGTAACAAATACCACTTACGTCATTATGAATCAGCTCGTCACCCGAGGCGTTGCTTGTAATACCACGAATTGCAAGGCGCGCATGCACTATCATTGTTTCAAACGATTTCTCGTAAAAGGAACGAAATGCCCCGCATGTGATGAACCCTGGCCTAGAGACGTCGATGGTTTGTTACCTGTCGGTGAGACAGCAGTTAGGGCTGGCCAGGATGAAGGCAGGCGTCGAGTCCCGAGGAAGACCGATGACGAAGAAGATGAGGACACGCATGACGAACAACCCTCACAACTGTCGCAATCCCAAGCAGCGCCACGAACGCAAAGGAATAGAGGGAGGAAAGCAAAACAAGAGAAGATTGACTCTGACGAGGATGATGAACTTGAAGACATCCCCCCAGCTAGTGGCACCCGCCAATCGACACGCCATCGTGACTGACTTTACTTTTGCGCGTCAACAGGACTACCAAGGACATTCTATCTACAATATAACCTAACCCATTAACTTGGTTAATCACCCAGTGCCACTCTGCCTTCCTCACCTACTTTAACTGCTTTGTCAACAAATCCAAATCTGCCTTTGCCCCAAGCCTGTTTCTTGCGGTCCTTTCCACCCTCCCCAAATTCCTCGTTCCACTTCCGTAAGTCTGCAAGAGTTCCAAGCGATTCTGAAGACGAGGGAGTGATTTCTTTGAGACCTTTGGTCAAGTTTCGACCACAGAGGATGCGGAAATTTTTGATTTCGCTCTTCTCAGATGATGGTGGGGACGAAGTCTGTATTAGAAGAGAAGATGACTCGGAAGATCGGGCTGAGGCGTCAATGTCTGTAGTTGGAGTCCAAGGAACATCCACTCTATCCTTTACTGAATCCAATGCTGCAGAAACACACAAATCTGAAAGAAGTTTCTGTCAGCGAAGACAACCTAACAAGACAACATGAAACAACAGACGCTTGAGATCTGAACCAGAAAAGCTTTCTGTCTGTCTTGCAAGAGTCTTCAGGTCCACATCTGGAGCCAAGACCTCGTCGCGTAAAAGTATCTTCAAGATCTCTAGTGGAACCAATAGAACCATCTACGGAAGGCATTATACACAACACCCACCTTCACGTTCCTTTTCTCCCGGCAAGTCAACCAACAATCGTCGGGGAAGACGTCGAAGTACCGCATCATCCAAATCAAAGGGCCTGTTAGTTGCTCCAATAACGATAACCCTATCATTTGTCGAAGACTTCAGACCATCCATTTCTTGCATGAATTCCGTTATGACACCGCGGTGTGCGAATGCGCCCCCACTCTCCCTGGCAGATATGCGAGCACCGAACAGTGCATCGATTTCATCGAGAAAGATGACACATGGTGAAAGTCGTCGAGCAAGCGTGAACACCGCTTTGACTAGCTTCTCCCCTTCTCCAACATACTGTTTTTTGTGTCAAACACTTTAGAAATGAACGACGAACCAAATTAATTACCATGTCCATTACGTCCGAGGGAGATATCGCCATCATGCGACATCCTGCTTCCTTGGCAAGTGCGCGAACCACCAAAGTCTTCCCAGTCCCTGTTGAGAGCATGATCACGAATTCCTGTGGTGCAACAATGTAAATGCTAACCTGGTGGGCCGAAAAGGAGAACACCGGTCATTCCATGTTCCTTGAGAATACCCTGTTGAAATGCTGTGGGGTGTAGTAAAGGCAGTGATACAATTGTTCGCACGGAATCTATAGTATGAGGCGGCAGATGAACTTGATTAAAAGATGTCGGCATAGACGCTATAGGGTGATGTTGTTACGATGAAGTAAAGTAACATTAGTCCGTAGTCTAAACTCACCTGGATCTACAATGCAATGTAATAATGATTGTTCGTGTGGATCAAGATCAGGATCTTGTTTAATCCCCTCCACAACCGAATCAATACTGTTCGCGGCTGGCTCGTGTTCTCCGCCATCATCATCCTCTTGTTCACCCTCAGTCCTCATAGAAGCTGCCTTCGACCATGCCTTGCGCAAGTCGCCCGACAACTTTAGGGTAGCCCACGCACGATGGATAGCTGGCCAAGGGACAATGATAGGGTCTAACGTTGATTTCGAGGATTTATTAGACCTCGCGTTGGCAGCTATCACACTCCCAACAGCGCGGTCGGCAATCTGCCGTACATCGGCCCAAACCTGCACCCGCCTTCCCCAGTCCTCCCACATCCTTTCGCCTTCGTTTCTTTGCCGTGACATTTGGGATCCATTTGCCTTTTCCTCGGGTTCAGTATTAGGAGACTCGATGATTCTGTCCGCCTTATTGACCACCCCGCCGATTGCACCCGCACCCATACGCATAGTCAGTTCATTGATTTCCTGCCTTCGTTCCACTCGACAAGATCGTTCCTGCGAAAGAGAACGGATGTTCGGAACCAAGATGGTCGTACGGAAGAACCGAGAGTTAGCATCCGGGTCTGACGATCCACGTCGACCGATCAAAGAACGCGATGACAATCCCTGACCAAGGGGCGAGGCTGATACTGAAGCTGGTCCTCCAATAAAAACAATATCAGGATGTTGGCTGTTAACGCCCTCACCCCGGTCGCTACTTGCGGAAAGTTCGGGAAGCTCGTTCAATAATGAACCGTCACCTCTCTCCCACTTTTTCAAGCGATCCCGCAAACGCTTTTCTCGCGCTTTCTCATCTACTTCGTCTTCACCCCACCCTGATTTGCCTGTTCTGGACCCTGAGATCAAATTAGGAGGAGGCTGGTTACGATTAGTAAGGACGCTCATAAAATCATTAGTTGGACCCGGAGATAGCGACGTTGGTGTAGCCAAGGTAAGAGATGGAGTGATGCCAAATATAATAGTCATTGGGGAGGCTATAGGTGAGGTAGGTCGCGATATTGGTCCTTGCCGACGTTGACGAACAGCCGACAGTAGGGGAGGGTACCACGTTGAAGCAGACGAGGCCAGCGTAGGAAAGTCACGAATGTAGATTATACGGGGTTTGCCTGAAGGTATGGGTAAATTAGTCGAGTCAGTCGGTTTGGTGGGAACGTTGATGAGTTCGTCAAAAAATATTTTAATATTGCTTGGCGTTACAACGCGTCTTGGAGAGGCAGAAAGCACGGCACGTCCTTGCGTGGGGGACATGGAGGTCATGACGAGAGTCATCTGGGGTGGTGATATCATGGACTCTGGCTCATTGTCCTCGTCGGCAGCGAATACACGACTGGGAAAGGGTGGGGGTGAGGTGGATGAAGATGGGAAATGCAAGGGGTTGGGGGATAAACGAAGCGAGTTTGCAGCTGACCGCAAATAATAAAATGCTGAGCGAGGACATCTATAACTAGCAGAAAAAAACTTGCCTTTTCCAAAGTGGCCCCATTCTCCGGCCGCAAGCTGGACGGCATCGAGAACAACTACTTCTGAATCAGTTCGTCGTGCCAGTTCGCGGACTGTAGCATCAATAATATATTCCCCCCCTTCTATGGGACAGTACAGTGCAAGAGTCGGTTCGATCGGTGGTCCTGATGGCGAAGCATAAGTGGCTCGATGTTGAGTTTGCGGCTGCAAGGTTATATGCAAGTTTGTTAAGGCCTCCTCGAGGATATGTGGTGGGGGTAATGCTAGTGATTGGGAAGCATTACCCGCATCGGAGGAGGGGTCAGCGTCAGGTACCCAGAGAATATCCAGCCCGTCAGGCAGTTGTGGATCAAAATCTTTTGTTGCTGGAGCTCGCACTCGTCGTTTAGGCTTTTCTGGTTCATCGCTGGGAGATGCTGGATCAACGGAGGCTGAAGGAGGTGTATCTGGGTCCGTCGAAGTGGTGACGATGGTCGAAGCCAAACGCTTGCCAAAGGATGTAGCTTGTGGTTTTCTTGAAAGACGGGTTAGACCAGGTGAGGGCTGCCAATGACGGTTTGCTGAAGCCTTTAGCAACAACCTAGTCCTCCTTAGAAGAGCTTGAGAACGCATAAAAGTGACTACTGCCCGCGCGAATATGAGCAAAATGGAAATTACAGTGGCTGCTAGCTATAGTGTACGTATAGAATTACGAAATAACATTATTCTCGAACCTGTTCCAATTTTTCTCTGGCCGCAGCCCTCTCTGCCAGGTCAACACCCACCAGTATTTTCGATGCCTTCCATAGCTGAACGACGTTGATGACATTCTTCGTGAAGAATACTGGGAAGCTTAGAATGGCGATCACCTGTGCGTATGTCAAGTCGCCAAGCACCAACGGAACAGGGGATACTTTATCCCAGCCAAGAGGTGTATGAACCCATTTCATGAGGTAGAGGGATACAAAAAAGATTTCGTTGCCGGCGCAGAAAATGAAAAGAATCAACTGTATCGTGTCAATGCACGAGTTTCTACCGAGAATTAAGGTTGACAGCTCACAGGGTTATTATAATACAGCCACAAAATCCGGCTGACATCACTCGTAACCAACTTATGACTTGGAGAGCCGGTCGTTAGAGAGCTGCATAGCGAATCCATTAATCCGATAAAATATATATATATATAAAAAGGGATAAAATATACCTGAACATGTGCATGTAGTGGCTACTGAAATCAAGTGCGATGAGGAATTGGAACACCAGTGCATATTCAGGATATGCCGACGAGAGATAGCATAGCAGGCCTGACGTTGTGCACCTGAAGTGTCGGGTCAACACACAGTGATGAAGACACGAGAGAGAACAGACCGATCTGTAACCATATCCAAACCCTGCCCAAACTTGGAAGTTTGTCCCAGAGCCCTCGCAGCCTGGCCATCGACGGCATCCAGTAGACAAGATATGCTATACGCAAGTGTACAGTACTTTGGATGATAACTCATATAATACAGCGACAACCCGGCCAGAATAATTCGTGTATAGCCTGTTAGGTATTCTATTAGGTAGATCTTACCATAAGTAAGCATGATGACTTGCCAATGAGATTGGGTACGAAGAGAAACACATTTTCCGAGTAAGTTTGAGCTGTTGCAAGATCTACTGCCACTTTGGCATCGACAACTTCAATTGAAGACCCCCGACGTCTTTTGACTGATAGTTTTGTCGACATTTGGCTGATGATAGTGAATGGAAATGGCGTACGTGAGCTTAAACGGCCAATCTGCCGAGTATAACTTGCCAGGTCTGCCGAGATAGATCTGAAATCCACTGGTCATTTTCCCACGTATCCCGAGCCAAAAAAAGCAAATAATATATTAGTCGTAGAATATTAAAAGTAAGCCTTGTATACACTACTTCCTACCCAAAACTAGGCCTAATACAAGGGCAACGACGGCGAGAACAATAACAATAATGAAGAAGCATATCCACCTCATCCGCCTTGCGTTGCGAGCATGGATGACAGCCCGACCAGTGTCCGCAAGTCTAATGATAGAATGATATATTAGAAACTGGCGAGGAAGCAAATCTGGACGTACGCATGCTCAGTGTCAACCTCCACCTTTTGAGCTGTTTGCTCAATGGCAATTATCTTAGCATCGTCTTGCTCCACAAGAGTACCCATCTGTCAATCGACTCAGTTATCTCTCAGTTTAGCGCAACACAACAAAAACTTACATCATCAAACAGCTGAGCCAGTTCTGTGAGGGTTTGCTCCATCCTGCGGATATCCTGGTGACGTTCTTGCACTTCCCGATAAACCGCTCGTGAATCGCCATACCGGGTGGAAGAACTGAGCTGCTCGCAACTCATTAATAAAGGGTACGTAAATACGGCCAACTTCACATACAGCTTGAGCGAACACTTGGTTCCCTCCACTCGAATCGTCATTGACGACAGCTGCGACTTCTTCAGGCGTGGCATCGGGTTTCACTGGTGGACGGTGAATACAGAAACACGGGACAAGTTCCCGAGATAATTACCGATTTTAAATTGCCGCTCAACGCGTTGCTTGTACTTGGTTCGGTATTGCTGCTCAACTTGTTGATAATTCTGGATCGCTTCCACGAACCTTGACCTAACCAAACCGGTCTAACCATGAGGTTTTAGCATTGACCCATAAGTATTTGCATTCTACGTGCCTGATTCCGCCACATTTGAGAGTCTTGGCCGGGATCAGGAGATGACCCGAACCCTTGTATCCGCTGCTTCAGCGTATTGCTTAGCGTCCGTGTTTCGGCAACCACCTCATCTAGCTGCGCTGCATCCTGTTGTGACGTAGTAGTAGCGGCTAATGATCGTGAATGAAGTTCAGATATCCTCCCGACGTTCGCATTGAACTGTTCGATCCCATCCTGAATAGACGTGATCTAAGATGAGATGGAATTAGTGGCGCCATGTCGACGTTCAAAAGCAGGTTAGTGACCTCCGAGTGGAAAGCAGCCATTGTGTCACGCCCAGTTCCATTGCCATTCCCGACAGACTGCATAGCATGTGCCTCTGGCTCTCTTCCCTGCCGTGCCTGTTGTCTCTGAGCCTGAATGACGATTAAATTTTTGAAAAAAAAAGACAAGTAAGAACAAGAACAGACCCTTAGAGCTGCAAGTCGATCTTGTGCCATACCTGATGGGATTTGGGAGGAAGCTGAAGTGAGATGGTTGTGGAGGCACCGGAGACACAGCCAACCGCAGTCGTGGGAAATGAATTCATTACGACTTTTACATTTCTCGGTGGACTTTTGCGTAAAGCCTCGTACGAAATCTATTGAACACCCTCTTTACTGATACAGTAGTGTCAAGGACTGGAAAATAAATATGCCGTTATGGATCTCAGAGGTGGAAGTCCAGGAACCGGAGCTTGATCGATAAAATTCGATAAAACACGAGTAATTCTAGTCACTAGTAAAAAAAATTTCCTTTTCATCAGACACTAAGCAAGATGTGTGGAATACTCGCTGTCCATGGTCTACAGAAACCTTCGAATGACAGAGCACGATTCATTGCTCTTTCAACGAAACTTCGTCATCGTGGGCCAGATTGGTCGGGTTGTTTTGTTGGCAAAGAAACCATACTTGTTCACGAGCGCTTAGCAATTGTTGGCGTCGGTCAGAGTCATCAGACAGTGTCCACCTTTCAGAAGCTTAGTATATTTTATTTTAGATACGGGCGCTCAGCCTTTAACGAGCGAAGACGGCAAGATTATCTTGACCGTTAATGGAGAGATTTACAACCATATCTCATTGCGTGCCAGTGTTGGTCCTGGTGTGAAGTTCAAGACTCATTCTGATTGTGAAGTTATCATTCCTTTGGCACGTCGGATTAACATACTGCCGATGCAACGCTAACCTCCCTCTCAGTATAAGAAACACGACAAACAACTATGCAACCTTTTGGATGGCATGTTTTCTTTCGTTCTCCTCGACGAGTCAGCTACCCCTTCGCGTATTATTGCTGCCCGTGATCCCATCGGGATCACAACCCTTTATCAAGGCTGGAGTTCTAAACATCCTGGTTCGGTCTACTTCGCTTCTGAACTGAAAGCCATAGTGGGTGAATGCGACAGAATCATATCATTCCCGCCCGGCCATGTTTATGACAGCTTGGACCATTCAACGACGCGTTATTACCATCCGTCGTGGTGGAATGGTGATTCTGAAGGACCAAATGCCACAATTCCGTCCGAGTCAACGGATTTTTCTAAGCTACGCGAGACACTCGAAGCTGCTGTTCGCAAAAGACTGATGTCAGAGGTGCCATACGGTGTACTTCTCAGTGGCGGTCTAGACAGCAGTCTGATTGCTGCCATTGCGTCGAGGGAAACCGAAAAGATCGCTCGTGCTCAGCTCGAGGCACGGAAAAAGACATCGGGAGCAGTCTCCAGTAGCCCACCCACACCCACAAGTCTTGGTGACATTTCACAGAAAGGTGTGCCATTTGTTTAAAGGATCACATTTCGAAATTTTGACGGCATGATTCTTCAGCGGCCTTCACGGCTTGGCCTCAACTCCATTCGTTCTCTATTGGTCTTAAAAATTCTCCTGATCTTCTCGCAGCCAGGAAGGCGGCTCTGTACTTGGGTACAGTCCATCACGAATATGTATTCACAGTACAAGAGGGTCTAGATGCTATACCCGAGGTCATATATCATCTAGAAACTTATGATGTTACTACCGTTCGGGCGAGTACGCCCATGTACTTGCTCAGCCGTAAAATCAAAGCTATGGGTGTGAAGATGGTTCTCAGCGGGGAAGGTAGTGACGAGATCCTAGGAGGCGAGCATTTCAATGACCATGAACAAATCATGGTATCTGACCATGTACGATATCACAGGTTACCTCTATTTCCATGCCGCACCTGACAATAAGGCATTTCACCAAGAAAGTGTGAGACGTGTCAAGAACCTACATACGTCAGACTGTCTCCGGGCTAACAAGTACGTTGATTGGTTTGATGTTGTTGTCGCATGTCTTACTATCACCTGTTGGCCAGATCTACGATGGCCTGGGGACTCGAAGCTCGTGTTCCTTTCCTCGACAAGGCCTTCCTTGATGTTGCTATGAACATCGATGCTAAAGAAAAAATGTTCCACAAAGGCGCGAACCAGGAGGTCGATGTCGACGGTTGTCCGAAGATGGAAAAGGTGAGAACACTTGGTCCATCATAGCGACTCGGTTTGACTTTGGCCAAAAGTATATCTTACGGAAAGCTTTTGATTGTTCCCCGGATGGCAAAGTGGGTCATGACACAGACATTTCTACACTACCTTGACGGAAACCTTCAGCCATACTTGCCCCGCTCAATCCTTTGGCGTCAGAAAGAACAATTCTCAGATGGAGTTGGGTACTCTTGGATAGATGGGTATAGTGATTATAATTTTCTAGGCTCCACCTAACATTCTCTGCTTAGGATCAAAGCCTACGCCGAGGACGTTATTTCCGACGAGATGTTTGCCAAACGAGGTGAGCGGTGGTCAGTGGAAGTACCCGATACGAAAGAAGCCTATTTTATCCGTGACCTCTTTGACGGTGAAGTTGTCTTCTAGTGGCACCTCTTTCTTTCATAAACTCACGAGATACCTAGGTCTCTTCCCTTCTGAGGCAGCTGCGAAAACAGCTGTCCGGTGCGTTGGTCATTGTTCTTAATGATATTTTATCTGACCCCGCAACTGCAGATGGATACCTCGGGGTGATTGGGGATGCGCCTCTGATCCCAGCGGAAGAAGTGTCAGCATACACAATGCGGCGTACGAAACGACCTGATTTACTATCCAGAAGCACAGCATATTGTTAATACAGATTTAAATCTAGTAAAATAGACCAAAAGTGTGGAAAGTAAATAAGAAAGAGAGTGATGGCCAGTTGAACAAATGATGTATGGAATGGGGTGACGACTTTCTGGTGCGCCAAAGGGTGGTAAGGTATCATGAGCAAATGATTACCCGTCAGTGACAGAAGTCGAGAAACAGAAGAATAAACCAATGAAGACGACGAGAAGGAGAAATATCAATGCTGGCCACGGAAGAGGATTAATATGGTGTGGTTGCGATAATAAGGGATATATGAGGTCATAATGAACGTGATATGTATGACTTCAGATGCCGTTCAGCGAAGGGTCCTGTGCCAACATCTGACGATATAAACCGACCCCCGAGTCTTCAGAGGGGGCGGGTGATGAGAGTGCTTTGGCCGTCGTAGCCACTCGAGTGGCCGCGCTGGTCTGCGAAATGTTTCGAGTGCGTTTCGGAATGGGCGCAGCAGCGAATTGTGAGCGAGTACTCGTGTCCCAAGCTGGCCTAGTTACCGTCGCCTTTGCCGATTGAGTCTCGTCCGAATGAGACGCTTTACGCACCGTTTGGGCAGGTTGTGCCCGTCGACTCGCAGCTCGTGGACCGGTTGGGGGGCTGTCACCAGACACCAACCGAGAACCAAATTTTGCGTTTGCAGATGACTCTCTCCCATATGATGATGGAATTCCTTGTGGGCCTCTTCTTGCACCATTTTGATTCCCGATCCTTGGTTTGACGAGAGGTTTTTGGACTGTGATTTTGTCCGCGCCCCAGTAAGAAAAGCTCATCTTGCTTTTCCTGTCAGAGTCGTCCGATTCTCCTCCCTCATCCTCGTCGTCATCAGGAAGCGGGACAATTTTTGGCTGATTCGTGTGGACTTGCGCTCGGGAGCGAACCACGCTAAAAATTGCATCAGTCCCATTGCCAGGCCAAAATGAAAAGGCTTACTCTTCCATGGACACTACCCCTTCTCTCGGCTGAACGACATCCCCGATTGCCCATGTTTCAATCTGGGCAAAGCAATAATATAAAAAACTGGGCTTTGAAGTGAGTTCCAGCCTCTGACCTTGATGAATTTGTAGAGATTGCGTGGTCTAGTCTGGGCATTTCGACGTCCTGTAGTTGCGTACTTTGCCTTGCCCTGCAACTCAGGCAATGAATTGGTTCTCGAGCTCGTCGCTGCCACCAATGGCAAGCACGTTGTTCCGGTTCGTTGACATTGGAGAACCACATCATTGAACACGACAAGCCATAGATCCTTCTTCCCTCCCAAGCCATTCGACGAGTGTAGAACATCGCTGAGGCGTTTGAAAGACGACTTTCCCTTTACCGCTTTGGGGTTTATGACAGGAGGTGGAGAGGACGGCTTCAAAAGCCCCATCGTGCCGGGCACATAGAGTCGCTCCTCTATAAGCACCCTGGATGGTTTTGGCAGCGCGAGCTGTCTAACCTTGTCCAGTCCCTCGATGCGTGCAAATACATCTCTAGTCTTATCTCGCTCCTCCTTTTGTATCTTTTCGTCCTCAATACTCCTCACGATAGTTTCCACTTCTGCGACCATCTGCAGGGTGCTTTCGTACTCAAAGGTGCTCGGGTCAGTGTGGAATAGCAGATTTTGGAAAAGCAGAGGGTATTTGAGCAGACGTTGGAATGGTTTTGAAAGTGTGATGGCAAGACCGGTTTCACCCTTCTCGCAAGCGTCACGTTCAAGTTCCTGCAGGAACTGGCATACTTTAGCCCATTCGGTAACGTCCTGTTTCTTCGGCTTCTTAGCAACATTAGATAACGCTGCATCAACCTGCTCGAGGGCTCGCTCGAGGTGAAGAACATATGTCGCATACCCGTGGAATATGTCAGACTGGGATAAATTTAGCCAGGATCAGCATTGTCGTTCAACAGAAATGGGTTGACTGACATTCGAAACGAAGACGTCTGCGAGCGACCGCACAAGCGGATACTGCTCCTCGTACCTTTTCCTCAATGCCTCGCTAAGTTTCTTGTGCCCGTCCAAAACGCCGCTATCCACGACTTCCAAACAGATCCGCAAATCGTCCGGTAGTTGGTGAGGGGCAATCCCACCCCCGAATATACTATCCTGCGCTGTTTGACTTTTCTTGAACTTCCTCATCATGCGTGACCCTGGTGTCGATGTAGCCTTGCGATCCGGCGATGAAGTCTGACCCTGACTGAGGTTCCGCTCTCGCTCCCCTACGACAGATTGCCGACCGAGGGAGTGCGTAGAAGCCGACATCTGGTTTGTTCGTGGCGGAGCTGGTAACGATTGATGTGAGCGTGAGGGAAAGGGGACTGGGGCGTTACTCCTTGCGGGAGTCCTTGTCGTAGTTGCACGGTACGGAGACCTAGGGTGATTGTGTTTTGCAGCTTGTCCTTTATGATAGGACGGGTACCCTTTCCCAAGCCGGTCGTCACCCTCATCTTCCTCATCTGTCTCCAGGGATTCACCGTCTATATTGGGGGTGTCCTTGTCCTTGTCGCTTTTCCGCGTTGAGACTGCCTCCGATTCGATGGCAGGACTGGCAGGAGTGTCAGACCGAAATGGACTAGGGGACATGAAGCGAGCGGCAATGGGGGGTAGATATTCACTAGAATCCATAGGAGACTCTGCGCGTGATAAATCATCGTATTCTACCAACCGAGGCGAAGCGATTGGAGATGCGGCGAAGGGATGTAGAAGGGGATCGATGAATGTGTCCTTCATTTTAAATAGTTCCGCCACGTATCTATACTTACTTGATCAACGCGACATCTGCCGAATGAGGAACATACAGTACCTTTCCTCGCTGGCTAAAATTTCGAACAACACTTCTTGACGCGTCCGCTCGCGAGAACCCAGATTGGATACAAGGTCATCTTCTGCAGTCTCGCTCCACGATGCAGCCGCCAGAATATGGCTTTTATTGTTGGACATTTGAGAATAGGGTGTCCCCGACCGGAGAGACTGATTGATAGATAATCCATCTTCGTAACCCTTGGACGGAGAAACGACGTTACGGGTCGAAGTCGCTTTGACGCTGACTTTGCTGCTGGAAGGGAGATCATTGGTCGAAGAAGCGGCAGTTGTTGTAGAACCACGAGGTTCCTTGCCGTGGGTAGCCTGGAAACGGGACAAAGTAGTTTTTATTGGGGGACCTTGCCCTGGTGGTGTAGCGCCGTTGGGAAAAGGATCAGGCAAGATGCGGTCGAGGGTTGAAGGCATCGGAGTGGGTGGAGGAGAAATGAAAGCGACTTTCTTCTGTACGTCGCTTATTCCTGTTGTGGTATCGACGCTGCCATTCGTAGTTTTGCGTGATACTCGATCTGTAAGGTTTTGATCATTACGTGTGGTGGTTGAAGTGCGGGACGGGATTTCGACGTCAGTAGAATCTAGAGGTAATGGAGGGGGGAGCAGACGGGGTGGAGTCGGGGTAGACGAGGAAGTTGAGTGAGTAGAAAAGGACGGGGGTGGTTCATCGACTGGAAGTAAAAAACGAGTATTTATTTCTGGTAAAGGTTTGAATGAAGTTATAGATGCAGGGGTAGAGGTAACACGTTGAGATGGAGGAGGCCATTCTGGTAAAGGAG
This sequence comes from Hygrophorus russula, assembly GCA_003314125.1. Taxonomy (NCBI): domain Eukaryota; kingdom Fungi; phylum Basidiomycota; class Agaricomycetes; order Agaricales; family Hygrophoraceae; genus Hygrophorus; species Hygrophorus russula. The sequence goes on along the minus strand of QLPE01000214.1, from coordinate 92,040 downwards.
GAAGCTGAAGTGATTTTTCTTTGTTAGAAGGTGAGTGTTTACTAGAGAGATCCTTATCCTTTCCTCCTCTGTGGAAGCGGTTAAGGAAAGCTTTCATGAGAAACTGGCAAAGGAGGGGTGTCTACACTTTCAAGGTATAGACACACACCAAGTTATACTACAGATGAAGGAACGTGTTAAAGGGGTGGTCAAATTTTATAAAAAAGGGTGACCTCGTGCGACGGATTCTATAGACTTATCGAGTGGACTTATCCATGGATCCAGTATACTCGTATACTCGTAGACTCGTAGACTCGTAGACTCGTAGACTCGTATACTCGTAGACTCGTATACTCGTAGACTCGTATACTCGTAGACTCAGTACTAGTATACTCGTATACTCAGTACTCGTAAACTCAGTACTCGTATACTCAGTACTAGTATACTCGTAGACTCATCCAGTAAACTCATCCACT
>QLPE01000214.1:74051-91536 GCA_003314125.1 Hygrophorus russula | reverse complement strand
CACTTCTTCTCGTCTAGTAGATACAAGTCTTAACATTCTGTCAAAACCATGGTTGGACTAAAAGTTCCTTAGTCTCCGTGTATTTCTCATCAGAAACTAGGATATTACCAAGTCTCTCCAAGTCTCTTCTTCGTCGTTCTCCGTCTGAAGTTGGTATATTTGAAGAAACCCTTTAAATCTTGCACAACAAACCGATCAGTAACGATCCCTACAACTAATTTATCAGACCAACTTCCTAGTACTCACGTAAGCCCACCCTCATCAGTAACATCCAAGAAGTCTACCAACTCTTCTTTCGTCTCCTCAGAAAATGGTGCGCCATTCGTATCCCGTGCCCATCCATCCAGTCCCATCGGCGTAAGGTACGCCCCTTCGGGTGGTGTCAACAATGCTAATCCCTTGTCCCGTCTCAGGTCCATCGGTGGTGAAGGAACACAATACTTTGCAAAAATGTGCTTTAAGCACGTTTCCAGCTGCAGGAGCGAATTCATTAGCACTGTACATAAATTTCGAATCAATTATGGAGTTGCCTGGTCAGATATACCCCCTTCATCGTCTAATAATTGTACACCTGGTTGAGCGTTCCTTCGCCCCTGACGCGATCCTGGCTCAGGCGTGTCAGGTCGCGGTGATTGCATCCCAGCTTCAAATCCTTGATGCATGAATATTCACCACTTGACTGATGTTGCGGACGCCAAGTGGGACACGTGCCTTTTCGACACTTTCCTCTTTTACCGACTAGCATGGCCTCAAGGTCTGAACCGCTCTCCATCGAATCCTTGCTACAGAAACAAAGAGAGGACAAGGACGCTGCCTCAAGGGTAGGTACCCACTTTGTCTCATTTCCGGGTGAAATAATACTCAGATGGTTGCAGCCAAAATTTCTTTCCAAAGAGGAACGGGCGAAAATCGCTATAGAAAAACGGACTCAGGAAATAAAGGAACAAAGAGAGAGGAACGAGAAGGCAAGAAAAGACCGTGAGGCTCTGGAGAAGGGAGTAGACGAAATACGCCAAAGAGAACGCGGCCAGTCCAATAGGTACGGGGGCGGTGGTGCTGGATGTCAGTCATTAACATCTTATCCTTGGTCACATTTTTCTAACCATAAATTTTATTTCCAGATGCTGAGGAACGGTATGCCCACCCAGAACGTGACAGGGAACGGTACGGTCAACGCAACAGGCGCCCTCCACCGCAGGACGACCGAAAACGGGCAGGGTACCAGAATGTACCTACAGGTCCTCGTGCTGACCGTGGTAAGCCACCGCACACGGGTGTCGTCGTGGCTAATGGCTCGTCAACGTCAATGCCCCCCCCTCCCCTTCCGTATTCTACCCCTGCAGACTCAGCAAGGCTTCCCGAATCTTCCACCCCTTATGTTCCGCCGATGACTGACAATGACCTCTCTGCCATTCGTTCTCGATACTTGGGTGTCGACAAGAAGAAGCGAAAAATTCGGAAAATGAACGACCGCAAGTTCGTCTTTGATTGGGACGCGCAGGATGATACGTTTGCCGATGACTCCCCCGTGGCTGTAGGAAGTAACCGACAGGGTGCACAAGTTATGTTTGGACGCGGGCGCCTTGCTGGAATGGATGACGGTGGGGGCAGTGGGTCCCGGAAAGTCCCCGGGCGCGCTTCACTCGATGATAACCTCGCTGACCCTATGGAACGCCGAAAGGCCGCCAAGGCGGGATTGGATGAGAGACACTGGACGGAGAAACCCCTTGACCAAATGAAAGAGCGTGATTGGCGTATTTTCAGAGAGGATTTCAGCATCTCTGCGAGAGGTTTGTCTTTTGAGCTGCCCATTCGCCACTTGGTTAATGCTCCCTAGGTGGTCAAATACCCCATCCCCTACGGTCATGGACTGAATCCGCTATACCACAACCCATCCTGGATGTTATTGACAAGATTGGTTACAAGGACCCATCTCCCATTCAACGACAGGCTATTCCGATAGGTTTGCAAAATCGAGACATCATCGGTATTGCCGAAACAGGTTCCGGTAAAACGGCGGCCTTTGTTATCCCAATGCTGTCCTTCATTTCAAACATGCCGCCATTCACGGATGATATTAGGCATCTAGGGCCCTATGCGCTCATTATGGCACCCACACGTGAATTGGCCCAGCAAATCGAAAGTGAAGCCAGCAAATTTGCAACGCCGCTTGGCTTCAAATGTGTCTCTATAGTCGGCGGCGTATGTGCCTTTCTCATACTCATGACGGTATATTTATAAGATTATATCAGAGGGCTGTAGAAGAACAGCAATTCAACTTGCGAGAAGGAGCAGAGATTATCATCGCCACGCCTGGTCGTCTAAAAGACGTTATTGAACGTCATGTGCTTGTTCTTTCACAGTGTCGCTATGTTGTCATGGACGAAGCAGATCGTATGGTACATTTGGGGTTCGAGGTAGATCTTACGTTCATTCTGGACGCTCTACCATCAGAGACGATGCAAGGGGAGGATTTGGGCGAGCAAATGGATGTGGATAGCGAAACGATGATCAAGAAAGGTCGAACACGGGTTACGACGTTGTTCTCGGCTACTATGCCGCCTGCGGTAGAGCGTCTGGCAAGGAAGTACCTGAAGAAGCCGGCTGTGATTACCATTGGCGAGGCAGGTCGTGCTGTTGACACTGTTGAACAACGTGTGGAGTTTGTGAGCGGAGACGAGAAGAAAAAGTAAGTCATACTTTATTGCCAAGGCGTCCGCTGATGAGTTTTTGTAGGCAAAAACTGTTGGAGATTCTCAACAGTGGACAGTATCCATCACCTATTATTGTGTTTGTCAACCAAAAAAAGACGGCGGACATGGTTGCGAAAGATTTGTCTCGTGCTGGTGTACGTAATCTACTCCAACGTCAGTGCCATGGGCTTTCTGACAGAAAGCATAGTGGAATGCAGCGACCCTGCACTCAGGGAAGAACCAGGAGCAACGAGAGGCGTCCCTGCAATCGCTCCGAAATGGAGATTCGGATGTGTTGGTCGCTACAGATTTAGCTGGTCGGGGTATTGATGTCCAAGATGTGAGCTTGGTTATCAATTTCCAGATGGCAAGCACGATCGAGGCATATGTGCACCGTATCGGTAAGCAAATAAAAAATTTGATCGTTGCATGTGGCTGATATTTTTACCAGGTCGTACGGGTCGTGCGGGGAAGCAAGGAACGGCTATAACGTTCCTTACGAACGACGACGATGAAGTCATGTAAGTTTTAATGTGCAACATAAATGTATATCGCTAACTTTAAAAAAAAAAAATTCACAGGTACGACCTAAAGCAAGGTGAGGAAAAGATGGTTCCTGAGATGACCTATTGTGTTCATTTTTATTATTATAGAAATATCGAAGAGTCCAGTATCAAAGGTTCCTATTGAACTAGCGAAACATGAATCTGCTCAACACAAAGTATCTCGAGAGATGAAGAGGAAGAGAGATGGTGATGACCAAGGATGACTAAATGGATATAGTTGCGGTTACCCCCCAGACACCCTCGGGGAATATGACATCATTTAGACTACGTGATTTAGAAGAGTGATTGGGGTCCTTTGAATGATTGCCGAGATGCCATTTTCAGATTTTGACAGGGTAACCCTTCTTGCTTCCCACTCTCATCATCATCGTTCTATGGTAAGCCCTTTTATTATTTTATTATTTCAATTTTCTGCTCATTATCGTTCACATTATTCTCAGCCGGACTCTCCTCGTTTCCGTTTTCCTAGGAAAAATAGCATCGCAATGGACTCACCGCCTCCTTCGAAGCCAAGTCATCTGCATGACCTAAAGCGTTTCATAAACCATCATATTCCGAACCATCTTAATTCCCCAATCGCAACATCAGCTCACAACGCTCCTCCTAGTCCAAACCTTGCCGTTCCCTCTTCACGTTCTTCTACTCATAGCCGCTCCACTTCAACCGAAGACAAGTTGCTCTCCAAAGATTCAAAGTTGGCCACTCTCATTCGCAAAGAAATGGACCGTGAAAAAGGGAAGCGAAAATTTCTTAGCACCGCCACCAGAGACCGCTCTTCTTCTCCATCTTCCTCTAAGCGTGCCACGCCTCCACCAATCACAATAGTAACCCCATCCAACCACCAGCGTACTTCCTCGCCTGCCACTGGTCATATGACACCCTTCACTTTCCCAACACCATCAAGCGCCCACCATCCAATATATTCCCTTGAGAACGCTACTCATGCACACTTGACAAAAAAGTACGGCAAATGGGGTCGTGTCTTGGGCTCAGGCGCCGGCGGCACTGTCAGGCTCATTAAAGGTAGCAGTAAGAATGGTGGCACCATCTTTGCCGTCAAGGAATTTAGACCAAGGCGCAGTGGAGAGAGTGAGAAGGAGTATCAGAAGAAGGTTACGGCCGAGTTTTGTGTCGGCTCAACGCTGAAGCATGCTAATATCATCGAGACTGTGGATATCGTCTCGGACCATGGCCACTACTACGAGGTAGGCGCAGCGTACATTGTTCCCTTTAACACTAAGCATCGCTGTAGGTCATGGAATATGCCCCGTATGACCTCTTCAGCGTCGTTATGTCAGGCAAAATGTGCCGTCCAGAGATATATTGCGTCTTCCGTCAAATCTGCGACGGCGTAGAGTATTTACATGAGATGGGTCTTGCCCACCGAGATCTCAAGTTAGATAACTGCGTCATGACGGCCGGTAACGTCGTGAAGCTCATAGATTTCGGCACTGCCACCGTCTTTCACTATCCCGGCAAAGCCCATACTACGGCAAGTGGCATCGTGGGTTCGGACCCTTACCTTGCTCCGGAGGTCATCAGCCAGACTTCGTATGATCCACGCAAGACGGACGTGTGGAGTGTCGCTATCATCCTCGTGTGTATGTTGCTCAGACGTTTCCCATGGAAAATCCCGGATCCAAAGACAGACCCCAGCTTTAGAGCCTTCGTCCACGCGCATCCCGACCTTTCCCAGAAGCCTCTTCCAAAGGTACATAGGGATATCTCACATGCAAATTTGACTGCACCCGATGTGGAAGCGTCGAGTAGTAATGGCACCGCATCAGAAACCGCCTCCGTGTTTAGTGCGTCGTCGGGTCACTCTACTTGCATTACGGACCCTCCATCCAGACGTCCTAGCGACCCCGAGTCAACTTTAACTCCGGAAGAGCTGCGGGTGAAGAAAGTTAGGGAATCACTTGAAAGGGTTACGCTGCCGTCACGTTCTGTTGCTACCTTGCCTGAGTTCACTCTCGGAAATGCTGGGGATAATATGCTATTGAAGACGTCCGAGAGTCCGGAGGAGATGGACGCATCGGTGCTCCAGTTCGCCAGGCCTGGCAGCTCGACAGAATCCTTGCCACTTACCCCGAGTGTAGGCTTCAGACCGTTCTCTCTGCACGTGTCAACAGATGGGGTAACGCCCGGTTCGCCCGAGATTGACGCCGATACGTCAACGCCGAGGGCTAGCCCCGCGATCCCGACCCCTAGAGCACGCGCAACCACTTTCAATGTGATTTTGTCGACCGATAAACCTGCCAACGTGGAATTGTCATCTCCCACAAATACCAACGTATCACGGAATGACATCAAACCAAAGGAACCATCAACCCCTCAGAAACGTCAGCGTAGCGATAGCGTCACGACCTTTAACGGCGGCGGAGCCGAGTCAATATTCCGCCTTCTTCCGCGGGAGACACGACATGCCCTGCGTCGCATGCTCTTCATTGAGCCCTCGGGACGGTGTACGCTTACAGATCTGTTGAAAGGCAAAGGCAAAGTCAGCGGATTGTTGTGTGGGTGTCGAACCGTTGGAGGCATGGATACGCCTCCCGGCGGGCACTGCGTAGACCACGATTATGAGCCTGAAGACGAAGACGATGGTGATGAGTGGATAAAGGGCATCCCGACGTGCTCGACACTGGTTGTACCCCCTGCTCATGTGCACATAAAGGTCACCATCGAGGAGAATCAGACTAAACGACGATTTTTTTAGCGTTGTTAATTCTTATTCAGCCACTCTTTTTTTGATCCCATTGCTAGCACGAGCAACCACGTAGCCCATATGTTATGATTTATACTTCATTGTGGTGTTGTCGGCGCACTTTCTACTCATCGCCGGCGTTTTGTCTGGACAATATCCTGTTTTACCTACGGACTTGCAGGCTTAAACGGATATGTACGTGCTTTACTATATCACTCCTAGACCCGTCTGTATTAATTTCCTACAATAAACGGGGACATTTTTCATGCTTTGGAATAATTTCTTTTCGATTATAGCTCATCTCGAACTCCAGGTAGATCATCTTCCTCCTCCACGGATTGTTCATTGCTATCATCCTTTTCACCATCGTCACTTTCCCTCTTGGGTTTCTCTCCTTTAATATCGACCCCAGCCGAACGAAGGGCGTCTACCAGCCAGTCAGCTCCTCCAGGAGTTTCCCCGCCTTCACCACCCACGGGAACCTCTTCCACAAACTCAAAAACGACACCCCCATCCTCGGACAGTCCTTCGATGACGACCTGCGGAAACTCTGCGTCCCGTAATTTCAGACCTTTGTTACTTAAAAGTACCTCTAGAGCCCGTTTGAACACATCGGCATATTCGTCTTTGCCTCGTGCTTGCTTACTAGGGGCAGAGCTTCCTTTAGCTGTTGGAAGGGTGTAGTCAGTATGCAGAAGTTTGAAAGGGTGGTCAGCCTCTGGAAGATGCTTCCGATCTTCGGTTTGAGAATCGACAATCTCACGACACCGGATGGGCGATTCTTCACGTGAATCGAGACGTGATTTAAAGCCTGGCTCACTGCATAGACGAGGGGTGTGGATGACAAGGACGTAGGAACATGTCTTGGCCTCTTTGACGAACAGGATCGTATCTGGCATCGTCATAGAGCAGTGGAACTAGATGCCGATGTCAATCGCACATCAGATGTCATTGAATGACCCTTACTTGAACTTCTACTTCTCTTTCCTTACCCGTTTTGTCGCAAACAGTCCCGTCTCCCCATCTTTGAACGAGATACCGAGAACCCGCGCCCTTTGCGAGTTCGAGATTGGCTGCCTGTGCATTAAGGTCAGCAAGATCGGCGCCAGGTTCGGGGGGTGGTGGCGCGCGTCCAAGAGTATAAGACTCCGACTAGAGAAACGTAATTCAATTTAGCAAATGTGGGTGCGTGAGATTTCAGGGCCTTACGCCAGGGTCTTCTTCCGGCCTATAACCACCTTGTGGTATTCAGTATTAATAGACGTCCCAGAAAAGAGGAAGCGTTCCTTACCGGGCGGGTGAGGATGTGAAGGAGGCAATAATTCCCTGAACTGACGGATTTGCTCATTGTGACAATAAGAATAAGTGAACCATCCCTGTCGATGCTGTAACGACAGGAATCAAATGTTGGATAGATTGCTTAGGCAAAAAGCACTCACATATAGACAAGTGCCTGACAAAGGTTGCAATAAGGACCAGCTGTGGACAGGTGTCGTATCGGCTTCTAAATCGATCTCCGAAGGCGACGGCGCGTTATCGACAAGCCTGGGGATCAGGCACAAGTAAGAGTTTTGAGGGCCAAATTTCATACGCTCCAAGATGTGATCGGATGGCAGCGATGACACTGGCTGTTGAAAAGAGATAAGCTGTTTCGATCAATTTGATATTGACAGAGCGTACAGTGACATGATGTTCGATGGTGCCGATTTCCCTTGGGGACGACAGTTGGTCTAAAAATTCGAGTTCGCCACCTTGCAGACCGTCTTGTAGCCACCTCTGGGCTGTTTCGTTCAGCACGGGTAGACCATTAAGAAAAGAGACACGATATTTTGGAAAAGCAAAGGTATCTTCTGGTAAAGAATGGAGGAGACGAGCAGCTGTGAGGTGGAAGGTGAAAGCCAAAGTCAAAAGGGAGTGCATTTGGTAGAAGAGGATAATTAAAAGTCCGATTCCTAATGTGAATAAATTACATAATAAATATTTAAAAAATAAAAATAAAAATGAAAATAAAAAATGAAAATAATAATAATAATAATAAAATCCTAATTTTGGTCTCGGATGCACAGATTCGGTTTGGGTGAAAGGGAATTAATCGTTAAAAACCAGAGCACACATCGTTTTCCCTCTTCTTCCTCTGCGAGTATCCCTCACAACGCGGGATTATATATCCTCATGTCGGCTTCTCCTCAAACGGACAAGTACGAGGATGAGCTCGAGGAAATTCAACATGGTCATGATGCAACAGAGGGTCCAGGTCTGTAGTACACGTTCTTTTCTTTCGATATCACGCGATAGCGTCTAATATGCTGCCTACAGGTGCCCCAGATACTGTCGACGGTCAAACTCCCGCGAAACGGGGTCGTGGTCGCCCCAAAGGTAGCAAGAATAAGAAACAGGGTATTTCAATGTCATCGTTGTCCGTTGCCGCCCCGTCTGCGGGGACATCTGCAGATACACCAAAGAAGAAACGAGGTAGACCACCTAAGGTACTCTCTGGCACGCTCATCTTTCGCGTTATTCGCCATTGCTCATTACTTTTTATCGTAGGAAAAGAAACCAGATGATTCTGGGGGAGAAACAGAGCCCACTCCCAAGCGGAAGAGAGGACGGCCTCCCAAAAATCCGAAACCGGACACTACCGACGGTGAAGGTGGCGCGAGCGGCGATGGGGCAGAGTCCAGCACGAAGAAGAAGCGTGGTAGGCCACCGAAGAAGATCTAGCCTGTGAGGTTGTTCATTCAAGTTTTTCAGTTCCCTCTAAATCTTGATTCTGTATCCCCTTGATCTTATGACCGATACGTCCCCCCCTCTTTTTGTTTTTGTTTTTAACCTCCCCCCACCCACGTATACATCGGGATTGACACTCTAAACGAACTATATATTACCGTAGCAACTCGCTTCCAGTTTTGTTGTTTTTGTGTGAAAGTTGTTTTCTTCAATAGCTACATGTGAACATGTTTTCATAATAACTCGGTTCAAGCCAATGCGAGCCTCACGCTTTATATTTGATAAACAAGAAAAATACACATGTCGAAACAGAATCAGAACTAATCTCCGCCTTACTAGGCCTTTCTATTGGCGATAATCTAGATTTTACCACTCTCGGCGATCCTCCTCCCAAGACTGCAGTTTCTCATGCCGCTATCCTGATCATCAAGGTTTGACGCTCATTTTTGACTTCGAACGCGATGTGAAATGGCGGTCAAAATTATAGCCAAACTGGTTACTCCAAGTGTCATCGTCCCCAACACAGCTAGAATTCGTGACTGTCGAGCAGCCTTTCTTCTAGCTGTAGCGTAGCTTATGTCAGGGCGGAATGTCACCATGGTGTACAGCGGAAGCCAGCCGCCCGGTTCCTGTGACGGAAAGGGTACCTGGGACAGAAGGGGTCCAACAGAACTAACGGCAGCATGCTGCCTTGAGCTTAGCGAAAACAAAATGTCATCGACAGCCTTCCTGAGTATATATGAGGGAGTGGTAACCGAATGGCGCATCTCAACACTAAGACATCGGGTTAAAAGGTTCTTTCTTTTTTCACTCTACGAGAAATAAACTCACTAGTTGTCCATGGCGAGGTCGCAGATGGCAACGAGGTCCTCGTGTCTACTTTCCGAGTAGCGACTGAGCACCCGAGCCAATCGTTCGTCTACAGAATGACGGCCTGGCACGGTCGTCGGCTCTACACCTTCTTGGTGGAGTAGGGTCATCAAGACCCTGACGTCTTCAAAGCCACAATTGAGGCCCTGTCCGTAGAACGGCACCATAGAGTGAGCCGCATCTCCAAGAAGTAGTGCGCAATCTTTGTAGTGGTAAGGCTTTGACTACGTATAGCAGTGAGCATCTGGCGAGACAACACAACGATCGACGATAGTAAGACGTGCCTTCGTTGAAATCAAAGGGCTGCGGGGGTTCCGCTCGAAGGCCTTAAGCAAAGCTTCTTCGCCGATTATAGAATGTGCATCAGAAAAATAAAATTTGAACCACTTCGTGATTATTTCGGGCTTGTCGAGCCGGTCAAATTCTGCCGTGGGTGCGAATAGTGTACAAGTGAATGTTTTATCCTGAGTTATGCGATAGAAAAGGTTTGTTAATCAGGCATACAGATATAAATCACCAAGAGTAGCTACTTTGTTTGGCAGCGCAATCAACATGAAAGAGTGGCGAGGCCATATGTGGAGATGGTTCGGATCAAGCAAAAAAACGGGGCGGTTGTTTTGGTCCTGGCCTGCCGGCATCTTGAGTTCTAGGTACTCGTGTGGGATATATTCTTGTTGGAAATCCATTCTAGAGCGTGTGATATGTGATGTTTGAGAAGAGTCCCTAAATAAATTTATATTAGAAGTACAGACCGAACGACTCTCATCAACTGACGCCGGATGACGGAGTAGCTGCCGTCAGCACCTATGCAAAAATCGAAATCCACGTGAACGTCCTGGTCCCCGTGTGATTTCCGAACGACTATGATTTTTTTATCAAAGTCGACGGTCTGGACTTTATGCTCGAAAAAAAAAATTGTATTGGATGCAGACTCTGCTTCACTCAACAGATCCTGGTTGAGAATGGTACGGTCAATAGAATTAATGCACTATTAGCAGAACATTTCGCATGCGTTAACGGTGCCTGACAGTTCGTCGGAGGTCTGGATCAGAACAGGCTTACCGTGACCTGTCCATCATAATCTCTCCCATATAATTGGCTGTCAAGATTGCCCTTTGCGTCGTGAATCATCCTACCGCGCATGGGAATTAATGTCTGTAAAAAACGGTCGGCCGCCGCCGAGTCAATGGTCTGGAGGGCTGCGATTCCACGCGAAGAAATCGCAAGATTAATAGACCGTTGCTGAGCAGCAGTCTTTGATGAGGATTGTCGTATGTCTGGGAACCAATCGGTTAAAGTGAATTAATTAATTTATGCAACACACACCAGATCGACCTTCATAAACCTCGACCCTCCAGCCCATTTTCGCCATAGCCATTGCGGCTAGACATCCTACTGGACCAGCGCCGACAATAACAGCTTTTTTGACGTCGGAAGAAACGCCGTCGAGCATGTTGATGAGATTATCGAGGATTTGATTATTTATCTAACCGAGCGGTAAACGATCCCGGATCTTTTTGAGATCGACTTGGAGTGACGGCAGTCACGGTAAATAATAGGGATGTTGTCTCCAACCACCACTGACGGTTTCTTCAGCGGCCTGAGCAATGACTTTGTTATTCCTACGAATAAGGAAATCGGAGCCACCCTTATTGACGGGGACCGAGGTTAGCATTGCCATCGCAGGTAGTAGGGACATCATGACATAATTCATTATTAATTACAGCAAACAAGGCCTGCATATACTTATGTGGCAATTCGCTCGGACCTCTATCAAGGCGGTCTGAGGCGTTAGTTAAAGAGGAACTTGGCGTGTGGGGCTCACGGTAGGTCCAGCTTGTTATGTTTATGTTTTTTGACCCCTGACCCTTTGGGTTCAGTGCAGTCGAGGGTCATTTTTCTCACCCACTCGGTCGGGAATGGGTGCATCTCACTGACCATGTTACCCCTCTTCTTGCAGAACTAGTGGGTAAGCCGCGAGACCAAATTCTAACATGGTTTGTACAACTCGCCGTTTCATTACTACTTATAGGGGCAAACGAAAAGGAAGTGGCTTGCATGGGTACTCTAACCTCTAATTTGCATCTCATGATGTACACGTTCTATAACCCTACACCAGACCGGTACAAGATCTTGTGTGAGGCGAAAGCGTTTCCTTCGGATCAAGTAGGCTTCATCTTTCCCTCCGCGTAAAATTTCTCTTCCCCCGTTAATTAATATTCGCATGTCCTTTAGTACGCTTTCACATCACAAGCAATATTTCATGGCCTGGACCCCGAGAAAGTCATTCTTGAACTCTCTCCTCGGAAGGGCGAGTATACACTTAGAGAAGAAGATATACTAGACGCAATCGCAAAGGAAGGTTCTTCGATAGCATTGGTCCTGTTCAGTGGAGTACAATACTATAGCGGACAATGGTTCCCTATGCAATCTATAACCCGCAAGGCTAAAGAGCAGGTGCGTAGCTATACTTTTGACCGTTATTACGTGGCCCTCCATTTCCGAAATTCGTACCGGATATTTATGTCCAGTGCCCTGATATTTGGGCCGGTGATATCTATAAATTTAAGCTGATGTTACTGTTGCTAGGGATGTACATGCGGCTGGGACCTCGCCCATGCTGTCGGTAATGTGCCCATCGCCCTGCATGAATGGGATGTGGACTTTGCTGTTTGGTGTTCGTACAAATACCTCAATTCGGGGCCTGGAGGTATCGCCGGATTATTTATTCATGAAAAATGGAATGATACTAAACCGCCAATGTGGGATCAGTTTTCTTTCCTTGATTTCGAATTCTTCCCCCTTTCACAATACACACATTTTACGTTCCGGAGTTTTGCCGATCACATCACTGATTATCTTTTGGTGTGCACAGGTTTGCAGGATGGTGGGGCCACGACCCTTCCACACGTTTTGCTATGGGCCCCAATTTCTCAGCTATCCCTGGCGCACAAGGATTTCAACAGTCCAACCCCTCTGTGTTAAGCACGGCCTCGCTCCTGGGTGCCCTTCAGAATTTTAAGGAAGCGGGAATGATGCCCGCCTTAAGACGCCGGTCTGTTACGCTCACTGGGAGACTGGAGGAACTCCTGATGCAGTCACGATTTTTTATACCTTTGGAGAAGATCGCTGAAAGGTATCCTCCGATCGCAGAAGGCCAGAAGGCCTCGGCCGGGGCGCCTGGGTTTACGATCATCACGCCCAAGGACCCCGAGTCGCGGGGAGCACAGCTGTCGTTGATGTTTTTCCCCACAGGAACAGGAGTGATGGAAAAGATACACAACACAGTTAGCAGTTATGGCGTTATCGGAGACAAGAGGGAACCAGATGTGTTCAGGTTAGCTCCCATACCCTTGTACAACTCGCTTGATGACTGCCACCGCGCGGCGCTTTACGTTGAGCAAGCTTTTGATCTCCTAGTAGCCAACTAGTTATCTATTGACGATTGGTAGAGGCATCTGATACGCGGAATAGAACAGTATTTATATTCTTTCACGGTCTGTATCGGTCAGTATAAATTCTGCCACGATCCGAGCGAAGGTTTCCGAACGAAGAACATCATTATGTTCTTCTGTCAACTCTCCCATGTTTGCCGTCACTTGCCCATCCAGCATACCGGCGTCTTTACACAACTCACATAAATGTTTGTAAATACGTTCGCTCTGGGGCTTGTCGACTAGAGTATCGCCCTGTGAATGTATCACGAACCATTTTATATGTGTACTTGAATCCCTCAAGGGGAATGCCGTTGTGGAATAGACGGCAAACGACTCGCGTTGGCCAAAGGTGTTTTGCAGGAACCACTCTCTGTAATTTGGAAAGGAGGAGAGCAAAAGGTCGAAATCGTGTATGCCTTCGGACATTACAATCGCTCGAACAGACTGCAGGAGTGACGGAGAAGGGGTGAGGGTTGGCGTGATAACGGATGAATCCAAGAAAATAGACGCGAGCATGTGCGCGCTGCAACTGTGACCCATGAGATAGATTCTGCTTGGGTCGTACGGTGGACCCAAGCCCTTGGGACCTTCCCAGGTCAAGAGGAAGGATAGAAGCTGCAGTATATCCTCGGCGTGCGAGGGATGGCGAAGATAATTATCTGCAGTCGGATTCTTTGGTGTCAGCCTATAGTTTGGCACCACGACAGGATAGTTGGTGAGAGATGTAAGTTGAATTGCCAAGCCTGAGTGATCTGCCTTGTCTTCGCTACGTAGTTTTATTAATTTATCGATGATGAATTAAGGTATGTCAGGAAGCTTACGATCTCCATGCGCCGCCATGCACAAAACATATCAAAGGGGGTGAAGTGGGTGTACTTTCCGGATCATCTAAAGTACTTGAGATGTACAGGTCGAATTCCCTGAAGGTATCTGTAGTAGGTAAAGAAGCGTAAGGGATGTCCATGAACTCTTCAGTGAAAGCTATCATGGTAGTTGCAGATAATAAATAATTATAATTATAAATAATTTATATATACATACCACGTGATTATGACGTCACGACACAACGGTTCATATAAATTGGAAACCCGAAAATCCGTCACCAGCTCCTCTCCTGACGACCACAATGCCATTCACCGGTTCTGACATTTGCAAAGTTGGTATTTTATTTATTCTTTAAATTTTCACTTGGCTCATCGTGTTCAATCCTATAGATCATGTTCGTCTCAATTGTCTCAAAAGTGGTTTCATGCTAACGTCCGGCTCCTTTGCAGCTTCGCCATTTTTTTGCCCCCTCTAGGCGTATTCCTTGAACGAGGATGTGGTGCTGACCTTTTGATCAACATCCTTTTAACTATCCTCGGATGGATGTGAGAACTCTCTCACGTCGTTAGTAATATCTCTTTGCTGATAGTGTTCTCTTTCTTCAGCCCTGGAATCATTCACGGTACGCCATCTTCTCATTTGTTTTAACTCATCGCTGATCGTTATTGTAAAGCGTTGTACATTATATTGAAGTACTAGCGAAGATGTCTGTACATGTATGTGGCCGTTCACTGTTATCCTTGGACTATATGCCGTTGGTCTCGGACATGATTAATTACCTTACCGCAGTTTCTAATGACATCTGCATAATACCTCACTTTTTGCGTAACACGGTATATCTAATTGCTAGCGTCCGCACTATCCTCGCCGTCGTCCTCGCCATCCTCGCTGTCATCTTCACTATCCCTGTTGTCGTCCTCACCACTCTCATCATCTTCTTCACTTTCTTGTTCATCAAACTGTTCTATCATACGAGCACCGACAGCCCAACACTTTTTCATATTGTCCATATTCTTACCCGGTTTGAGTCCAAGACCCTGCGCTGATGGTTGAGCGTGCCATTCACGTATGTCACTCTCTTCAACAATGTCATCCTGGTACAGAGCCGCAAGTATCTGGCCGAATAGAGACACGCGTTCAGATGACGCGCAATGAGACTGAAGTTAAACAATTAAACAAGTTAGCGATAGAACAATCGGTGATGACTGGAGTAATGCACCTGTAGTACCGCAACAGTTTCTACAGCATCAACGCCTCCGATCTTGTTAATTAATACTCCCCATCTACCAATGATACTTGCAATCTCCTTTCGTTGAGCAACCACGCCACCCTCCACAATCTTAATCCGCTCCACAATTGCTGCAACCACGGCCTCTCGCACCCGTGTTAACGGGACATTGCTCGCCATCCGCAGTGTCTTGAGTTCTACGGCCGCATTGTCCACAGAATGTCCCTCGGCGAATGCACGCTCGAGCGACTGCGTTACCTCGAGTTTAAACTCCGAGTCGGCGACGGTCTCTGCTGATGGCACAGCAATCGTCGGCGTGCTAAGTGGGAGGGATGTCGACGATGACGAAAGAGAGCCAAGCTTCGGTCGAAAAAGGCCGTGGTTATCTTCATCATCCGAAGAATCTTCTCCTATAGAACTGACAGAACCAGGGTCAGATATTTCCAGGTCCGAGCAATCGTCGCCTGTTGAGATAGCCGTTAATAACACGCTCACTAGTGCAAGACAAGGCATGGAAGAGGAACCTATGCGCATAAACCGTTGGTTCTTATTGTTTTCGGGACTATCCTTGTTTTCCTCATCATCATCAACTGACCTCCTTGGCCATACAAGAGCATTGGATTCTTTCCCTGCATCCACTGACACCGCGTTCCGATCTAAAAGCACCGCGTGATCAGCGAGATCTCATCACATGGGCGATCTGCATACGTTCTTCTGCCTCCTCCAAGTCAGAATCCTCGTCTTCGTCTTGGCTTTGCTCAGTATCGGTTCTCTTCTTTGATAGTCTCTCAAAGGGTTTCAAGTGGGCTTGGGGTCCTACGACAACTCCATCCCCGATCAGGCAGCCTTTCTCGACGCGGGTATCGTCCTTGATACTTACGCTGGTGCCGATAAGGCTGCGGTCAATGACACAGCCGGACCCAATGATCGTGTCGTCAAAAATGTACGAGTTCCGGACCACGGAACCGGTACCAATCACGCAACGCTGTCCTAATACGGATGCGATGACCTGGGCACCGTCCAAGACTTTTGTCGAAGATCCGATCAGGGAGTTGTTTCCAATTTTACATGTTCTGTGAAACTGTAAGTTCCGTTGCAAGTAGGGAAACAGAATGAGGAATGCATGCCGAGAGAGAACGACCGTGTTGTCTTTCGGGATATATTTGTTCCCGCGGATGTGGTCATAGAGGTGGCCTCCCGGATGGTTATTGTCTGGGACGAGCGGGAATGTCCATCGCGACAGGATGTCTTTGCTGAAAAAACGCAGACAGTCAATAATAAAGGCGTGCAAAGATAATATAGCAAATTACCTGACAGAGTCGTAACTTTTGGTGTCCTTGACGCGGGCAGCATAGCCTTCTTTCGCTACATAACAGTATATGTTCTTCATGAGTAGGTCCGAGGTGAGGATGCCATGAACAAAATCCCGCCGGAGATCCGCATAATCGAAATTGTCCTGGAACAATGAGGGGACCTAGAAAGAAGCTTAATATGTCGTTCGTGAAACATAGGAGACAACGCACCTCCACGGAACATACGTCTATCGAACAATCAATTAGGTCATTGCGGATCTCGACCTCCGGGTGCGATTGTAGTATTTCGCGCGGGATACGCGCAAATGTTGTCAGAGGATACCCCATCACTGGTTCGTAATGCAGACACTCTGACGTCTCCTTGTCCAAGACAAACACCGACGAATCGCCTCGAGACCTGGATCCTTGTACTGTCAACACCGCACCGCAGATCGCAATAACCAATCTATTCATACCTCGTCCGATGTGTCGTCCCGCTCTCCTTGACGACCATCGTCATAATCGCGTCCTTGTTCGCCTTTCTCCTCTCCTTGTGTGCCCGCACCACCTCATCGATCCGCACATTGCTCACCAGATCACCCGCAACAAGGACAAAGTCTGAAGTGACGAGCCCACGGGTGTAGATGTCGCGCATCGCGTCTCCCGGGGAAAAGGTCTCTTTTGCGGTCATGATGGGTACGATTTTCAAGCCAGAGCCGGGTTTCGACCATTTGGACACTCTGGGAAGTATTGGAACTATGGAAAAGTGCATTCTGCTGCGAGACGTACCGAATAGCATCCTTGACTAGTTCTGCATGAGAACGACAAATGACGAAGATCTCCTGAACTCCGGCGAGTGCCAGACTCTCGAAAGTCCAGTCTAGCAATGGAGCATTGCAGATTGGGAGTAAACACTAGAAAGATTCAATACACGATATGTTTATGATTTGGTCACTCACGCGAGGTTTACGCGTAGTCAGAGGTTTAAAGCGCTTGTTAAAGCTGTCTGCGAGAATGACAGCCTGCAAGATTTCATCTTCACCATCTACGAGCTTGTCTTTACCTGTACTTGAAGGTTTTGGGGCCATTCACGTCGTTAACGGTAGTGGTAAAGATTGTGACTCGATAATTGTTGCTCAGAAA
>QLPE01000214.1:63001-74020 GCA_003314125.1 Hygrophorus russula | reverse complement strand
AAAAAAACACCAGTAATCATTCAGTATCGACTAAGAGAACTAAGGACATTGAGAGCACGATCCAGTAAAAGAAAGTAGGGGGTATGTGGTAAACCGAGGGATCGAGAATTAGGTACGAAGATACATACGGATCACGTAGTCGTGATAAAATGATTCGTGAGTAAGCAAACGAAAAAAAAAAAAAAATGAAGAGCGGATCCGATGCCTAGAGTAAAAGAAAGAAAGCTAAACACATAAAAGCTGAAGATTCCACGAGACATAATCATGGGGAGAAGGATGGGGACAAGCGAAGCGATCAAGATGAAAGATGAGGGGTGGATAAAAAGCTCATGATAGTTCGTTCATTAGGATTAAAGACAACCTAGATCGAAAGCACGCCCGATTATGCGGCAGCAGCGACGACAGGGCTTGCTGCTGGAGCGGTCTCGATAGGATGAACGACCTCCTCGGGTACAGGCGCTGGGGTTGCTTTAGTCTCAGCCGGTTCTGACGCAGGGTGCTCCAGGGGAGCGACAGGTGCGGGCTCATCGATCTTGGGAGGGTGCTCGTCCACCTTGGCCGGGGCGGAGACCTCCTGTTTGGGTTTAGCCTTGAAGAACTCGCCCACACGAGCGGAAAGACGACGGCCGACTTTGGAAGTCTTAGCGGCAACCTTCTCCTTTTCCTCCTTCTTCTCATCCTTCTGTAGATAGTCAGACTAGGAATAACAGTAAGACAAGTAGCGCGCAAACCTTCTCCTCCTTCTTCTCCTCCTTTGTCTCCTCGGTAGTAGCTTCGGCAGGAGCGGCCTCAGCAGCAGTTTCGCTGTGTCGATGTCAAAATGTGTAAACAAATGAAATAACAAGATCCGCTTACGTCTCTTTCACGGGCTCAGCAGAAGCGGGAGCCTCCTCAACCTTTGCAGGCTCAGCGACGGCAGGCTCAGCGGCAGGAGCAGCCTCGGCGGCAGGTTCCTCCTTAGCAGGCTCCTCGGTGGCCGGAGCAGCCTACGAAGAATATCAGGGTGATGGGAGAGAGATTAAAGAGAAGATGACCAACTGCCTCTTCCTTCTTTTTCTCTTTCTTAGGGCTCTTAGGAGCCTTGATCTTCTTCTCGACCTTGGCCTTTTGGTCTTTGAAAGGCGCAAGGAGCTTTGAGAGGAGACTGGGGCTCTTGGGCCTCTCTTCCTTCTTTGGAGCCTCGGCCTCACTAGGCGCGGCCTAAAGAGGATAAGATATCACAAGGGTAAATGAATAGGTGAAACTTACAGGCGTTTCCTCTTTCGCAGCAGCCTCTTCGGTGGCAGGAGTAGCCTCGGCGGGAGGGGCAGCCTCCTTAAAAATATTGAGAAAACGAAGGAGAAAAGAGTGTCGTGTGATGCATACCTCAGTCTTGGCTGCTTCCTGCGGTGCCTCCTACGAGTGAGTACGAGAATGAGCGTGTATAAAAAAAAATAAAAAAAAATAAAAAAAGGCCAACCGTTGTTGTCTCTTCCTTTGCCGCAGGTACAGATTCTGCAACGGGCGCAGGTGTTTCGACTGGCTTCACGTCTTCAACGGGCTTGACGTCTTGAGTAGAGTCTGAAGTGGACATTATTTGAAAAGATGGGATTGATTGCTGTATAATAAAATGATGAGAAAGGGGATAAAATGAAATAAAAAATAAAAAAACGAACAGAAAAAAAAAAGGAGGATTAAATGAGAAGAGAGGTAGTAAAAGAGAGAAAGAAAGAGAGATAGCGTTTTTTGAAACAACTCGAATCCCTTCTTATCCTTATTTGGTCACTCTTTGTTCAATACAAATATATCAAAATATATATAATTGTGGCGTATTCTCACGGGTAACACATTTCTCCTAGTCGGTAGCTACTCTTTTCTTAATGTAAGGTCGATCCTCGTCTGAATCAAATCCAATATTCACTTTCAACTTCACTTCCTCTTCCTCATCCTTCCGTCTTCCCTTTAATACCTTCAACTTGGCAACGTAGAACCCGTCCATGTTATGCACATGTGGAAAGAACCTCCTCGTCAGATTCATACTCGGGCTGAACGTTTTCCCTCGGTACTTCGTGTATCCTTCTCGACCAAACTCGAGCCCTGTCTCGACCAGTTTCACGTTTGGCCGCTTTCGCAGAGCATAATCCACTACCCCTTCGTTCTCGTCAACTGTGACAGAACATGTCGAGTACACAATGTATCCCCCTGTTTTGGACTCTGGGCTGACGCTGTCAATGGCACACAAAATTAATTGCTTTTGAAGATGTGAGAGCAGGGTAAAGTCACGGTCGGACTGTGCACTCTTATTAGTTCATTGTGTATTCCTCTTGTCAAAATTACTCTCACCTTGTTGACTTTCACACTTGAATCCTTGCTGATAACTCCCGTCCCACTACACGGCGCGTCCAATAACACTCTATCAAACCCGCCCATCACCTTCGGAAACTCCCTTCCGTCATAGGAACAAACGACCACATTTTTGCACCCCAATCGATGCACGTTTGCCGTAAGACTCTTCGTACGTGCTTTATTCGCATCGTTCGCGAACACGATACCAGTGTTCTGAAGGAGCGCTGCGATATGTGTCGTCTTGCCTCCTGGCGCAGATGCCATGTCCAAAACTCGTTCGTTCAGTTGTGGGTCAAGTGCTATGACTGGCAAAAAGGACGAAGCTGCCTGGAGCATATAATGTCCAGCAAGATACTCGGGTGTGGCACCTAGACGCATGAAGTCAGAACCCAATGCCTGTACCGATCCTTGATTATACCTATTGGAACACTGCTCTCAAAGACTTGCAGTCCGACATTGGTCCACTTCCCAATGGGTTCCAGGTTTACACCTCTGTTAACAAGCACCTGAGCAAGATCTCGCCTTCTCGTTCGTAGAGTGTTTGTTCGAATCGTAACCGGTCGGGAAACTTCATTCGCCTCGAAGAATTCGATAGCCTGCAAGGGGCGCCTCTCAGCATAAATTGCAAAGAGTGTAAAACGATCAAACATACTTCAGCAACAGGGAACAGCAGGAAAAGCTTCTCGGCTAGGAATTCGTTGTAGCCATAATAACTGGCGATGTCCGCAACCAACTGCTCAGTATATTCCGAACGTGATCTTCCAAACCCAAGTAAGTTTCTCTGTCCATATTGCTCGCAAAAATCGCTAACCGGCCTTTCGAAGCCAACTTGCTGAAGTTGCCCAACACCTTCACGCACTCCCGCATCCGGCGCTGCACGAGATGGACATCAGGCCCTCCGGCCATCTTCTCTGCCTCTCGCTCTTGTGCAGTCGGCAGCTCAAACGACTCCCCGTTCATTTCTCCGTGCTCATCCTCGACGCCGTCCATATCAACACCATCACCAAGTTCGTCATCTTCACCTTCTACAGCAGCATCCTGTAGTTCCTCCATGTCAAGCTCGGCTTCCGCTGCGGCTTTGGCGTCCAAAGCACGGGAGCGTGCTTCCATGTTGGCCATTGTTGTAGGGCCGTCCTCAGAACTATCTGAGTCGTCATCAGAACTGTCCGGGCCCGTGGGGATGATTTTAAGAGGTTTCTGATACTGTTTAGATTTTTTGCCTCTAATTAGGAGTTGTGGTTCTTCGTCGTCTTCAGAGCCAAGATCTAACTCTTCTGCGAGTTCTAGTGGCGGCTCGTCACTAGATTGAGACTTGATTAGAATAAAATAATGAGTTATAGCTAGGACCCGCGCGTACTCAATTTCGAGGTCATCCAAATCACCTGTGAAGCCCTTGAATTCCTCAAAATCGCTGTCGTGAAAAAGTCGTCTTTGTAACGAGTTTAGATGAATAAAATACAAAAACCGATATAACCCACTTAGCCTGGGCTTTCAAGTCTACATCATCCTCAACGTCTTCCCAGCCGTCACCCGAGTCTTCGTCTTCCTGGATGACTTTTCTACTCGTCCCCTTTGTCGGGCCTGATTTCACTCTCGGGGTAGCCACCTTGGCCCTTTTCCCCCTTGTCTGCCCATTAGTCACCCGAACATTCTCCTTGGCTTTCTTCACAGGTCGATCCCTGCTCTCGGTATCCGTGTCGGCCTTGCGTTTGCCTAGTTTTTTAGGAGAAGGGTATAGTTTTTTATCTAAGGGTTCTGGAGCAGCTTGCTTATTTTTTGCACGACGACCCATGTTACGAGAACAAGGGATCGAGTAGGAAAAAAAAAACAAGTGCGCCCGAATAGGAACAACGATTTACAATTGTTTGTTTTCTTAACCCACTCTCAGCCCCAACGCTAGTCCCGCTATAAAAGACGCCCTCTTCTGGAAATCGGCAGTTAGGAAGTCTACCAGCCAGACCCATGTCGAATAAACGGAGGGCGCATGTTTACGTCCACTCGCATCTGTAGTGTAGAATAAATTTTCAAACTTGGATCCCATTCTTACCCAGTCAACGCGAACGACAGAAAGAGATCCAAGATACTGTCGGACCGTTGAGCTCGGAGTGGCCCTTCAGGAAGAAAATCTGACCTGGAGCAATACGAAAGCTCCTCCGAGGATAAAAGCAAGAGCCTTGGCGCCTTTCTTCATGAATATACCTGCACAAAGCCCACACACAGTTCCGAAGCTATACGACATTTAATACACTGTCCAATGTGTTGTCTTCTACTCACCCAAGTTCGTAAAGATTGACGATCGATTCAGGTGGTGGCAGCAACGACGGAGGTGCAGCTGATACTACAGATGATTTGTCTTAAAGAGGGCATTCAAGAATAGCACCAGACTTTACGTCGACGTTCACATACCATCGCAGTGGACTGTTGGTGCTGCAAAGAATGAAATCCCGAGACCAAGAGCAGATACCCCCGCAGTTCTGTAAAGAATAGTTTTCGCTGAAGCAGCTGAAGCAGACCGTGTAGCTACGTGAATTGACGAGAAACTGGAACGAGGACGGAGAATATTAGAGAATCGTTGGCAAGTACTAGGGAATGCTACGACGCGACGCGAAATGGGTGGTGCAAACATATTAACTATATCACGTGGTACTCCTATTCTCGCTTACTGTCAACTCCCATTCCTGCAGCCAACCCAATAGCCATCGCATTCCCAAGCTGTGCTCCTGGGCCCTCTGTAGGTACGAATACCGTCTTCGCTCCAAAGGCTCTTACCCGTGACACCTCCACACGTCTCATTTCCATCTCCCTAGCGAACTGATCAATGACCCGAGCATCAGCTTCTGCTTTAATGCGGATCGATTCAGCTTCGGCCTCTGCTGCCAGTCGGGTGGCTTCAGCTTGCGCTGCAGCTTCAATCTTGAGGCGCTGGGCTTGAGCTTTTGCGGCCGCTACCACGCTGTATGCTTCAGCATCGGCGTGGGTCTGGTCACGATATGTATGAGGATATGGAGTGAATTTAAAATGAGTAACTCACGTTTTTCGCCTGTGCTTTGATACGAGCAACAGACAGCGCACCCTCTTCTTGCTTGACTTTGTTACTGTTCTCCCGATCCACGTTCTGTTGGAAACGTCTGTGTTACTACTGCATACTTTGTCTCGTTATAAAACACCTACGGCAGCTTCGACTTGAGCCTGTAATGCACGTGTCGTGAGTTTATCCATAGTTGCAGCGATTTCGCCTGATATAAGGTGTCAACAACTATTGAATCAAGTCGTTATTGACTCAAACCTTTAAATTGCCTGTCAATAACAGCTGCGAGCAGTCAGATGGGCTTTAAAGGGGGAAAGCAACACAAATGCACCAAGGTCCTTGAGAACAATCCCGTATTCGAGAGCGGCCAGATGCATCTCGTCCATTGCGCGCGTTCTCAAGGCATCCAAGAACGCAGAAGAAGGGTCGGCACCATCTTCCATATTATCAGGACCAAGTGAGCGTTGCTTTACCATAGCGCTGTAGTCGACTACACGACAAATCAGGAATAACAATACCAGAAATCAGGAAACTACGCACGATGCGCAACTATCTGAGTCAGGATGGACTGAGTCTTGTCGCTGCGATATGCTACCTGTAAAATTTACCATAATTTAAAGTAAGAGGACAGAACGGACCGCAAGGCATCATAAGGTGTGTTGTATCCATGGGTGGTCAGCTTGAGTGGCTCGTTGAGTTGCCTGCATTGAAGTCTTAAAATTAGAAGCAAGTGGTCTGCTGCGCACTCACCACTTGAGGTATATCGTAAGGCTAACGGGGACTTGATCCCTCGTAAATCTAGTACGTAAGTCATAAAACCGGCCTACGCTCTGAGCTGTGAGACTTGCATATCTTTAGTTGGCATCTCCAGTTGGTTCTCGCCGAGCGTGAAGAGGCCACGCAGTGTGACATTCGGATTAGTGATGTAATGCTGGCCAGCAGAAAGGAGCTCCAAGTCATCTCCTCTCTGAAGGATGGCACAGTTACTTGCGGGGATATTCAAGCTGTAATTACCAGTAAGATTCAGAAATGAACACCGAGCAAGACAGTAGAAATGTACAAGAGGGCAACGACGTATTCTCTCTCGGTATTTTCGCCTGTCTTGCTCTTCATCTTTACTTCGTGTGTCCAGCCGAGCGTAACGCCCGTGATTCGGTCTTTGATCACAGTTGGCAAATGAGTTTGGTCGACAATGGACAAGACGTTGTATGTCCCCTCGATTGCATACGCAACGAAGCCACTGTTTTTGATGACAAAAATGTGATTCTGCGGATCCGAAACAACCGCGGCCTGTATATGCGTTAACAGAGGTACTGACATTTGGAAGTACATTAACATGCACCTGATTTTGTGACACCTGGACGACCGTCAGTCCTTGAAACTCAATCACGGTATCTGAAACTAAATGCACGGACTATGATTAGCATCCAAAGTGTGAATAGTCTTGTGACATACGCCCTTTGACCCCGCACCATTTCCGTGCCCACCAGTTACGGAGAGGAAATCCTGGGTAGCGGCCAGGTTTGGTCAAGACCTTGGGAAGACCTCCGTGATTTATGATACCAAGTTGCCCAGGGGTGATTTCATGTCCAATCCAATCGGTAGGGCTCTGACCACAGTCAGCTCAAAGTATGAAGTTATTTTTAAAACCTACTTTACTCGACAGGATATTGCTTCGGCCAGACTAAAGAACTCGTCGGTGGCAACAAATCAGTCTAGGGTCAATAGGCATACGTTTTGGAGTTGCTTGTCGAGTTTCTGCAAGGCGCCGATCAGGCCATCCTTGCCAATATTGACAAAGAACGGTCTTTCCTCCACCGTGTAGTCCAAAGAAGTAACAAAATCATGGTCTTCGAGCTTGTTCTTGTTCTTGCCGTTCGAGCCGGAAGCTTGTGTTGACTTAATGAAGGGCTCGTCGTAGTGCTTGTCTTTCAGCGGCGAGGGTCCGCCTACCACAGTAGTATCCCCCAAGCTTAGGGTGTCCATGGTGGTTACGAATTGAGGTTTGACTAGCAATAAGTCTCAGTTCTCAGGCCTGCAAGTGCCTTGCGAGGTCCGGCCCGTGCAGGCAGTGCAAGCATGAAGCGCGTTATATGCGCGAGCTTACCACACCAACACCATTTACGGTAACAAGTCATTTTTATGGATAGTCAACCAACAAAGCAGAAATTATGGGGTGGAAGGTTCACAGGGAAAACTGATCCGCTGTGAGATCTATGCGTTCGTTTCGGGTGCAGACGTTAACGAGTCAACAGGATGCATGCTTTCAATCAGTCGCTAAAATACGATCAGCGGATGCATGCCGCTGATATACGGGGATCGATTGCATATTCGAAGGCGCTGTGTCGGGTTGGTATTTTGACCAAGGAGGAGGAAATCACGATTACGGATGGCCTTAAGTCTGTCGGACGAGAATGGGAACAGGGCGTAGTGAGTCACATGCCAAAGTATTTGCGACCAACGTCTCTTACACTACGCAGTTTAAGATCCAGGAAGATGACGAGGATATCCATACGGCAAACGAACGGCGATTGAGTGAGCTAATTGGACCCCTCGGGGGAAAGTTGCACACTGGGCGTTCACGGAATGATCAAGTAGCCACTGACATGCGTTTGTGGTTACTTGAAGAGATCAAGGACGTTGAAGAGGGCTTGAAAGGTCTTATCCGTGTTATAGTTGAGAGAGCCGACAAGGAACAGGATATCTTGTTGCCTGGATACACTCATTTGCAGGTACGTGTGTCACTGCACCATACGACCGCCGACTGACAGAGTGTGCAGAGGGGTCAACCTATTCGGTGGTCGCATCTACTTTTGTCTCATGCATTTTCGTTCAGCTCCGATCTTGAGCGACTCAGACAGATTATCCCGCGCATTTCGGTGCTTCCTCTGGGTTGCGGCGCGCTTGCAGGAAACCCTTTCATCGTTGACCGTGAATTCCTTGCCAAAGAATTGGGTTTCCATTCTATCGCAGAGAACAGTTTGTGGGGTGTTGGGGACCGCGACTTTATCGTCGAGTTTTTGATGTGGTCGAGCTTAGCTATGACGCATGTGAGTCGTATGGCTGAGGACTTGATCGTTTACTCTACTGCCGAATTCGGGTTTGTTACCTTGAGTGATGCGTATAGGCAGGTCAATTTACCATTCCTCTGCTTTGATCGCGTTGTCGAAAATTTCCCAACAGTACTGGATCCAGTATAATGCCGCAGAAGAAAAACCCTGATTCTCTCGAATTGTTGCGGGGAAAATCTGGCCGAATCTTTGGAAATGTAAGAGATCAGAAGATCGTATCGCTCAGAATACTGATGAGAGTGTACAGATGGCAGGATTTTTGATGACGTTAAAAGGATTGCCATCCACCTATAACAAGGATTTGCAGGAGGACAAGGAGCCTCTCTTCGACGCTGTCGACAATGTTTCCGCGTCATTTAAAATCGCCGAGGGCGTCATTGCGACGTTAGAGGTGCGGCAGACTGTCCGTCACTTGACCATTTCTCATCGGTACTATTTCAGGTTCATGCCGATAAGATGCGCCAGGCCCTGACCATGGACGTACTTGCTACAGATTTGGCTGACTATCTGGTTCGCAAAGGGGTACGACTGGCGGTTACTCCACCCTGTACCCATTCTAAATCACGTTTCACAGGTCCCTTTCCGTGAGACGCACCACATCTCCGGGCGTGCCGTCGCGTTGGCCGAATCACGAAATTGCGCGTTGAATGAATTGACGTTGGATGACTTCCAGAGCTTGCATGGGAAGTTCTCTGCGGATATTCATGGAGTGTTCGACTTTGAGGCCAGCGTCGAGAGGAGAGAATCGATTGGAGGGACGAGTCGCAAGATGGTCCAAAGGCAGATATCTGTGTTGAGGGCTGCGTTGATGAATTAGATAAAATACACTGCTTTGCGTAGCAAGCACCTGTGGCCCAGAACCCGTTCTTGGTCATTTGTTCTTGTTTTTCCTTTTTTTTTTCCAAATCGGCCATCGGCCCATCGCATTTTCACTGCCTCGTTCCTTTACTAGTATATACTCCCGAGTTCACGACCTCAAAAACACACACACTACCCTTATAAATATATCGACACAATGGCCAGAGACAGACTGGCAGCAATGAGAGTATGTCGCTTTGTCGTTTCCGATGCACTTTGAGTTCACCCGGAACCATTTTTGTAGCAGGCCCAACAAGGCGGAGGAACTAGCACGTATGTTCTTGCGGCTCTCTTTGCACTATTTAATTTTCGTCTGAGTAATCTCTGGTGGCTTTTAGTAACTCTTACCCAACGCAGGCGTCGGGTGGAGGATATCAGAGTCGCAGAGCAAACCCATATGTGCAGCAGGATGACAGAGCTTACGAAATGTCGGACGTTAAGGATAGCACTACGCACCTTACACCGATAGGCGGAGAGAGTGACACCATGTCTGCATTTTATACTGAAGTCAGTGCTTTAGTCAGATATCCATTGCTTTCGCTCAGCAAGACACATCACAGATTTCATCCCTTCAAGACAGCATCCGGGCATTCAATGACAATGTCACCCGTGTCAGCGACCTCCATTCACGGTCTCTGAACAACATGGACGATGCTGCCGCACAGCGGAATGCAACACAACTCGAGGAACTAGTGGAAGACACGAGTGCGCTCAGCGCAACCCTCAAGCGGCGTATCAAGGCGCTTGAAAAGTTGGGAAGCTCTGGTCGTGATGGCCAGATTCGCAAACAACAGGCGAGACGCTTTGTTTATCGAACGAGCGGGCGCGCTTAATTGATGATGGCTTTGTAGACAGCGCTGGTCAAGTCCAAATTCATTGAGGCTATTCAAAATTATCAGACTGTGGAGCAACAGTATCGAACCAAGTACAAGCAGAGAATGGAGAGGCAGTTCAAAATTGGTTGGATATAATATTAACGAGATGCGTCTGATGCTAATTCGTCTTCAGTGAAACCGGATGCCACACCAGAAGAGATTAAGGCCGTTGTCGAAGACGAAAATGGTAGCCAAATTTTCAGTCAAGCTGTACGTTGACTATGCTACCAAACGACGGGCACTCACCACTGTTATAGCTCATGAACTCCAACCGGTATGGTGAATCACGGGCTGCATATCGGGAAGTTCAAGAACGGCATGAGGATATCAAGCGTATTGAGAAAACCATCGGCGAGCTTGCACAACTGTTCAATGATGTGCGTGCAGTTGTTGTGAGGTACCTGTGATTGGCTAACTGTTTGTAGATGAGCGTTCTCGTGGAACAACAAGATGAGACGATCAACGTTATAGAAACGCAAGCAGCCGGTGTAGAAAAGGACATGGAAGTCGGGTATGATTGGTTGACATGCACAATGATAACGTTCTGACCATGAGTGTTAGGCTTGGGTACACCGTGAAGGCTGTTCAGTCTGCTCGTGCAGCACGCAGAAAGCGATGGATCTGCTTCTTCATTATTTTGACCGTTCTGATTATTGTTGGGATCGTAGTTGGGGTCGTTGTAGCGAACCAAGTCAACTCTAGTAAAAAGTGAGCTGATTTGTGCGTGTGCAGATCGCTTTTCTTATACATTTGATCTAGGAAATGAGGCAGTTTTTTCCCCTAGGAGATAGGACAGTTTTTCTTTTTTTTTTTCTATGGACTACAACACGCTCCTTTAATCTACTCTTTTTTTTTTTTTTTT
>QLPE01000214.1:1470-60683 GCA_003314125.1 Hygrophorus russula | reverse complement strand
GATGGACATGTTTATTTGACTATGAATGGGAGGATATCGATGGCAGGATTGAATTTTAAGAATATTAAATATTTTTCACAACAATTAGATAACGTAGTTAGGTCCTCCAGTTGAACTCTTGACTTTTTCTCAAATGGAAGATGAGTTTACAAGACTCTTAGATTTCGACCAGAGTCTCAATTCTTTAGAAAAAATTTACTTGTTTTCTCGTTCTAATTTACCGTTTCATAGGGTTTTTATCGTTCACGCTTTACCCTCTTTTTTACTTTACATTAACCCTTTAGACGCCGTTCAGTACGTTCTACCACTACTCACAACTCTAGCTATCGATCAACGTCAGTATTAATCAACTATCTATACTCATCTTCTCACTCGTTCATTTTAGATGACCCTGTAAAGGAAGCTCTCGCTGAGAAATTGGTACCCATCATCTGGTGGTTCCTTACCGTACGTCAATATTAACCTTATCAATTTGCCTTTCTCATCCTCAAATTCAGCATTGTCAACTTGTAACAGTCGATGACCCTCAGTCTCAAAATTCTCATATATCCGTACATGCCTTTACCCCAATATTAGGTACCCTTCTGCTAAGTCACAATGCCGTCGTCGGCGGCGCCGCAAGGTACGCTGTCGTCGATCTACTAAAGAAATTAAGGTCCGCCGATGCAGACTTTGGCTTGTTGGGCACGCGAGAGAGGTTCTTGTTTGAACAAGAAATCCTCTACCAGGTTGTCATTGGAATGGGTAGACTCGATCAGCCCGACGATTCTGACCCTCTACTGTCAGAATTCGACAATCTCAACCCCCCTGCCTTACCTCCGCCCTCCCCCTCCCCACTCCCTGTTTCTCCGTCAAGTCCAGAAATAACACCACTCTCACCGCCACCTCCCGTTATCCCAGTCCATACAGATTCGTCTCGCATCCCTCAATCACCTCGTCCCCAGAACCATCCAGATTCTGTAATGGAAGTATATCCTTCCTCTGACGAGTCACATCCCCCGGTTGCTCTCACACAACACTACACCGTTCCGGACGATGACCTGGACCGCGAACAGGCTGCCGTGGGCAGACTGTCCAGCATGAGTTTGATGGCTGCCGTCACAGCCAGCGGCTCTCTCGGTGAAGATACCAAGCGTGCCTTCGTCAACGAGGTCCAGAAAGTTGGTCGAGATCCCGTATACTGGGTAAGGAGGGAGGCGTCATTCACCCTCGGTGCCTTGGCAAAAGTCGTGCCAGAAGAAGTCGTAATGTGTTCTTTGGTGCGCTCTTGTCCAAAGCCCTTTCTTTCCGACTTTCTCACACTCACATTGAAGCTCCCTATTTTTGAGAACTTCAGAATGGACCCTGTCTGGCACGTCCGACATTCGGCCCTCTTCGCCCTTCCTGCCATCCTTTCTCGACTTCCCCCAAGACAGCGTCGTGCTCTTGCATTAGATACCATCATATCACTCTCGACAGACGAGTCGCCTGCCGTACGCTCCGGCGTGCTCGAGTCCCTTGGAGAAGTAATCTACACCTTCCACGAAGACGAAGGTGGCCCCCCTAAAGAGCTAGTACACCTATTTCTCGGAAGGACCGAGGACCGTCGGGTTCGAGACGGATCACAAACTCCAGTTGGCCCGCCGAATGAGTATTTGTTCTGCGACGATCCTTCACGCCCCCTCGCTTGCGCATTTAATTACCCATCAGTGACGTTGACTCTCGGCCGGGCACGGTGGGATGGAGAGCTGAGAGATGTATATCTGCGGTTGGCTGAGAACCGTAATGTTTTGGTGAGGAAAACGCTGGCGGCAAGTCTAGGCGAACTGGCCAAAATAATCGGCCCAGAAAACGCACAGCGGGATTTGGTGGGTGTCTGGTGGGATGCCATCCGGTGTGAGGAGGAAGAAGTGCGTATGAAAGCTGTGGAGAGTGTGGAGGTTTTTCTCGGGGCACTGGATAGTGACGAGGCTAGGGGGAATATTATTCATGGGCTATCAGAGGTGTGGGAGGAGGGTGTGTTCAAGGGATGGAGAGAGCGGGAAGGAATCGCTAAGGCTTTGGTGGGGTTTGCTGAGTTGATTGGCCCCCATCAGTCTGCCATAATCAGAAAAATTTTGAGGTTAACCTTGGAGGATGGCGTGGCCGCTGTGAGGGAAATGGCAATCGCTGCTGTGTGTCTGCTTTCATTCGATGTCAACCCTGTTTTTGACCCATTCTTGCACAAGGTCCCACAGCTATGGCAGATGTTTTCAGACAGCCCGACTATGCAAGATGAACTACGAGACGACATCGGAACGCTCGCTGATTCTGACTCACACCGACGGCGAATGACGTATGGCTTTTTCTGCTGCGTTTGCAATGTTGCTGACCAACATATAGGTTCGTTGCGTGTCAGCAAGCGCTCGTTTTGCCTGGACTACACGGAAACCCGATTCTCCCTCCCGGCGATATTTTCTGGCAGTCGCTAGCGCGCTTATCTAACGACAGTATTGTTGGCGTGCGGATCGGAGTCGCTCGGCTCGTAGGTTTGGTGTGCGGTAAGTGGGATCTCGTCCGCTGTGTGCCAACATATTAACCTTGCGCCGATTAGACGTGATGGTTAGGAATTCTTTGCCCATAGCCGATACGATGCGCGGTCTCGTCCGACACCTTTCCCTGGATGCTTCTCAGGAAGTGCAGTCTTTTGTTTTAGGATTTGGCAGTGAATCAGGGATCAACGACACCCAACACAATTCAAGTTATGCAACATTTTCCCGCCCCCCGCCTGTGCCTGCTCCTCACCCTACGAGTCTACGCCGTGAGGAGGACGAACTTGGGGGGCATCCACCGTAGGAGTCGATATTGGGAGACCCATCGCTAGAACGTTGGGCTGTGAGAGAACGGTGATCAGGCCAGGTTTTTGTCGTCGTCGGAGTTCATTGTTCGGGATGATACGAGGAATGTACGGTCAGGACCGGGCGCGAAGGGTGTTCCTGTACCTGGACGAGATGTGACACTTGTATATTGCCTGGTGGGTGTTGGGTGTGATGCATGACCCCAGATATTTTAGCACGCAGGTTTGCTGCCAGCCTTATCCCAGTGCCTCAGTACCTACACTACTTTGTAACCTGGTGAACATGGAGAAGCCATTTCGAACATCACACTTCGGACTGTATACTACATCTTTATACCTGCCAGCAGGATTACGGCCAGGGGTGCAATGCAATCTTCGATTATTATTATAAGCTCGTCGGTACCCCTCACCGCGCAGGTCATGGTGCTCGGCAATAAATTAATTGACGAGACCCGACAAAGCCGATGTCGCTGAGTCTGAAAACATTACTTGTACCACCACCGTTCCTGGTGAGCTGAGCTCTACCCCGCAATCATATATTAGGACCAGCATGGATGTAAATATGCGGACAATCATACTATGGTTTAGATACTTCGTGCTTGGTGAGTTTCCACTCCGTATGCGACCTGCGTTTATTGAATTCTGTTTCAAGGCGTCTTTATCATCTGTAATGCAATAATCTGCAGTGTCGCTGTTTGGAACTTTAGCATCGGTCAATCAACAGGCATGGACTGTACGATCACTTTTCCAGCTGTTCTTGCCTTGCCTGTATTTGACTGTCTTCACAGTGCAAGTCGACATATTCCTAACGGTTATAGGCGCCCTTGCCCTGTTGTTCGTCTTCCCAATGTAATATCGCCATTCATTCCGTTTCCTGTCATCTAATCCTACTCTGATCGCAGAGGATTTGTCGAGATTCTACGCATCGATTCGGTCACCTGCCGTGTGTGGTTCGAATGTCTATGGGTTGGCGTTTTTGTTGTTCTAGAGTTCTGTACGTCTGCTCTGATGCGGCAGTTTCGTATCCTTGACTATTACGACAGCTGGTGCTGTGGCTCTTTCTGCAACGGCTCCCAAACTAATGTGTTCTCCTATGAGTAAGTCCGATCTCTCACGACCGTCAACTCATCCTGACATGGCATAGTCGTGGCTCTCCTCGGAAACTCTTGCTCGTCTACTCACATCTTGATGGCATTTTCGTGGACTTGTAGTGTCTGCCGTATGAAATCCTGCTACCTGGTCTGAACTGTCTGGATTGACCCCGCTGTCTTCTAGTCATGGGCTATTCCTTCCTTTTATTCTTCACGACTATGGCATACGCTGGCCGACATCCTCAAATTTGGCATTACAAGGTTCGCCGTTTTCCTACTTCTGCGCTACCATGCTCGCGAAGCGCTCGCATGGAAAACAAACCTGTCATCGTCGCGCCCAAACCGCGCCGGGCAGTACCTGCCGCAATATATGCTTACCGTTCTGGCCTCGGTTCGCAATACGATATTGAGCATTTCCGGCCACCTACTCCACCAGAGGAATCGCCCATGCCTCCCGCTCCAGGTGCTACACCCCGGCACACTGCGGCGCAAGACACACGCGTAGACGATGCGACTCATACTGCCATTTCTTTTTACCCCCAACATATGCAGAGCATTTTGACAACACCTTCACTCACATGGCCTCCCCAAACATCTGAATTCACCCCATCACTACCACCCCCAGCCCTTGTCGATCGACTTCGTTCTGCGACAATGCCCTTGCGTATTGAGCGGACAGATCCGGAGAAGACTTACATTCCGACAAGTCTACCAACGCGTCCAAAGCCAACAGGTCCACGTTCGCGAACAAATTCCCGCGATTGGCGTCTGCTGGAGCCACCTGATTCGATAGGGCAGGCTGTGTAGAGAGTTTGGGTTGTTTTCTCGACGTGGCGCTGGTGTCACAGGGTGTGCGCCGGGCGCCACCGTCCTTTCTTTTTTACAAAACTGTTATGCTACGAATTGTAATAGGTATGATCACGTGACACACTATGCGCTTTATTGTCTCCCATTGTTCTTCGGCTCTCCGCACTGTCCCGCCACCATCATTTATGAAGCAGGCAGGGCCATTGTGCAGGACTGAACCGCTTCTAACTAATAACAGCTGGCTCTGCAACAACATAGACGACTTGAGCTACGTTTTCTAATGCAAAATCCCTTCTTGGTGATCCGACTTGTATTCTTAAGTGAGGAATCTTATAAGCCGTCTATTCGCTGAACTCATAACGTCTACAGCTCTGCTGATCTACCTCAGCCTTGCCACGCTCGCTTTCGCATCTTGGAATATTCATGCCACCACATCTGGAGCGTTGCCTGGTGAGGCCTCATACGTTCTCAAGCTGTTCCATGCTTACACGTAGTCAGTGCCGGGCGCGGCTGTCTTCCTGATATTTAATAGCATTGCGGTTTGCTTTCTGGTTGCATTGTACGCTTTGTCTTCATCTACTACATCTGGTTCATCGCGAACGCGGTATTCTTAGAGCACTGGTGGCGCCAGCCGCAAGGACTGCGCGAGTGATGTTTGAATGCTTTTGGACAGCAATATTCAGCGTACTCCAAATTGGTGAGCATGGTCAGCCACTTGGACTAGCAATTTCGTGTGCTGAGGTTTCGGTTCTGGCATTAAGCAGCGACAATCAGTGCTACGGTGAACGGCCCTTTCATCATGTGTCGGCCCGAGACTGGCGAGTACTCCGATGTAGAGTTTACCAAAAATTCATTGACAAGTATGGTCAGGTAATTGGGATGCGTGCACGTCTTCGACCGTCCTTGTGCCTAGCGCTTGGTTTAGTTCTTTTAGTCGTGCGTATTGCATCTTGTCCATACACATCTGCCACTGTTGTGTCTGATCATCAACCCATAGTGCTCATGTACATGTTCGTGTTATTTGTCACGGCGGTCGCACACTCACGCGCCCAGCCTGCGATATGGTCGCTCACCATAACTTCGGTCCCGTGGTTTACGCGATGCTGGCCTGATGCACACGAGACTTGTCGACAAACTGATGAGAAGGGCTCACAACAGTGTCACTGCTCTAAAGGGGGTGACATCGAAGCGCCGTCTAACACCTCGCAGAACGGCAATGGACTCGTTGAACAACCTCCGTGGGCACAACGTCTTCATATTCGCCGTGGAGTCGATAAACCATTTGCACCCAGCAAATTAAATACGTCCTCAAACACGTCATCAAGCCGGAGTACACCTACCGTCGTAACAGGTCCTCTCCCCCCTCCTGATGTTCCCACTCAGCAGAGCAGACTAGCACAGCCGGAAGGATCACGGTTTATTGAGCGATTGCGAGAGTCGCAACTTCTGCCCGCTATGTCTTGGTGGGAAAGACCGTCGCAGTACGGCCTACAGTTCACTCCTCATACAGATGTTTTTCCACGCAATGTTGACGATCATGACCTGCCGATTCCATTGCCTCGCCTTTCTGAATGGATTCACGCTGATGCCGTCCGTGGCATCAATGTCCACACGCCCCCTCTTTCGCCATGAACTACATACTGGACTGATTGTTGTGTAGTACACTCTCTTGTAGCCACTATTGTATCACATTAGAATCCAGCATTATGTACCATTCCGACAATAAAATAGAACCCAAATTAATGTATCAGAAATTGTTATGTCCAAGCTCCGACAACTTCGTCTTCAGGTCTCGATTCTCATCCCGAACTACTGACAGCGCGGCCAAAGCTTCTACAAGCTTGGCCTGAGTCTCAACCAGCTGCTTAGCAATTTCTTCCTCAAGCTCGCCCGCGCCGATAGCAACGCCTGTCTCGGCAAAGAATGTAAATGGCATACGACCAACATCTAGAAAAGAGCTCACCCCCGACTAATTTTACAAGCCGCCACAGACGGAAGAGGATAAGAAGGGATGCAAGTTCCTGTTCTCGCCCCTTGAGGGCGACTTCTAGGACAAACGTGGTCACAATGATAATAGCGTCGAATAAATGCAGAGTTGCATGGGGTACTTTTCCGAATGGCTGATAGTACCGCAAACCAAAGGCATATAGTCCAAAGGGAATTTCAATCAGGAAGAAAGTTGTAATGACGAGGGATATGTGCGCGAGGACTTCAAGCCATGCGGGAGATTCCGCCCCTTCCGGCGTGCATGGATCGGAAAGGAAGGTGTATCCGAGGTCGGCTAGGACGCAAACTGCGTCAATGGTGATCTAGTCGTGAATAAAATAGTTATAGGATTACCAAAGGGTAGAGTATACTGATACTCACCAAAGTGATCACCATTTTGTGAAATGATCTTGATTCCAGAAAGCGGGAGGTATTTTCGCGCATGATCGAGACGGTGCCAGTCGTCTCCGCTGTTGCACGTTCGGGATCGCCATGACCAGTAGTAAGTAAAGGTTGTTGTTCTGACATGGTCGGTTGAACTGTGCAAGTTTTTGTTTGCCACAGTTGTGTGTCATTGCTATCTACAAGAGACTACTTCTAATTTACCAAGGCCCTTCAGGAATGTGAATTATTTATCAACCAGAATGAAACTAGTGCAAGCGCCGCAACAACTGTATATATGGCGATTCGTATTTCGAAAGGATTGTCCAGGAAAGGATAGGGAACTAGCACAAAATTAGTTCGGGTAAGAAAACGGGGAAGATGTACTCACAGTGGCCATTATAACTCGCACAATATTCTACCCAGGATCCGTACCCAACCGTCGCTAGAAAGACGATGATAGGAGCACCATAAGTCGCTTCTTTCTTCGTGTATTTCTTTCCCATAAAACTAAAATCCACAAGCAAAGAGACGACCGGGACTGCATGCAGAGCTAAGTCAACTTGCGGGGGTACATAGAGCAGAGTTGGAGCCGTAGGCGGCGACAAGGGATCCACCTGAAGAATTAACTTCGGAGAAAAGAAAAATAGTGGCCAGTATATCGACGAAACTACGACAGCTACCTGAAGAGGCAGCTTTTAAACACATTGGAAGAACTCGCAAAGAGGGGAAAGGCAAACCGGCATCGCAACCATAAAAAGCGTCCTTTTAATCTTTTTGAGGACTTGAGGTAATCAATGAAGCGACACGATGCACAATTGCCAGCAGTCCTCACTTGTCAAAGATGGGAAAAGGTCCAGAACCAGACCACACATCATTGTAACCCACGCTACAGCAAGACTAAAGAATATATAAACATTTAGAAGATGAGCTGTAGTAGCTTAGCTTACCATTGGTTGGTCAAGAATTGAAAGTGACCACCTTTTTGCTCCTGTATCCAGGCCAGATCGCCCAAGTTGTTATATCCATAGGCCATAATGGCTGCAGAAGTAGCATGCAAAAGCACAGCTGCTGGTTGGAAGGACGTTCCCGTAAGAGCCATTGAACGTTTAAGGTCTGGTGAAAAATTCGGTGACTTGGTCGTGCTGTCCCTTGGGGTATTTAGTAATAACACGAGACGTTAATATCCTGTAAAGAGTTGGTTTGATTTTTTTTTTTTCCGTACTGTAGTGTAAAAGTGAACTTGCGGTTGATGCACTGCATCCAGATTAATACCTAGATCTGCGACCCGGCCTCACGGCTGCCTTCACACTGGGGGGCAAGTTCCTCAGTAATAACGCGTGTCGAAATGTAAAAATTCACTCAAACGGTAGTTTTTAACATAGGTCTTTAGCGCTTTAGCGTTCGGGTTACAGACTCACCAGCCGCACTTGTGGGTAGGGTTCTGAGTGCTTTCACCGAAAACGTCTAAACTTTGTCTAGCTACATTAAACATAGCATTCTGTCTCACACCCTTCCGATCCATATTCTCCATAACACGAAAGAGGCGCCAAACGTGAGGAGGGTAGCACCAGAGCTCACCCCAAACGTTAACTCCCAGCAGGACACGCCCCGGCAGACGCTTTCATCTCCGGATCGGTGCGCCGACACAAAGGCGTACAAGTAAGAAAAAAGTGGAGTGCCGACGAACGGTGCATATGTCAGAATTCCAAAATTCCGACCAAGGTTAGATAAGCCCCACATAGACGAAACGATGCTGGGTCTAAGCGAACATGAGTCGTAGTCCAATCGCTGAAGTCGGCGGTACCTACAGAACTGTAAATATAGCACCATAGGCAACGCCGGTACCAGCACTAAATGTTTAAGGATGAGGTTTCAGGAACAGTCAATTTAATGGGACACACCTCAATGCCCACAAAGCCCCCTGGGATCTAACACCGACTTCCATCCAAAAGAATGTCACAGAAAGCAACAAGGCTGCTCCGCAGAGGAAAAATATGCGACTGATAAAATGTTTCCGGGGGAAAAATAGGACACCGTTAGGCAAATAAGATGCTACAGGAGAAATGAAATCCGCTAAAGGGCCCACGACCAGGCGAGAAAGGGTATTGCATATGGAAATAATCCTGACTTGAGTTGAAGTAGCCATATCCGCCGAGGACATAGACGTCGAAGGTGGTAGTGATAGAACGATGGTTCCGATGTTGCTTATAACCATTTCACACTGCACGATTGCAAATCAGTCCCACAACTTTGCCAAGAAAATGATACAGCCTGACAGAACCCAGAGTGATTAGAACAAAGATTGCTAAAATCCAGAACGAGGGATCGCGCAAGAGATCTAGTACAGAGCCTGCGGTCATCCGTTTACCAACATCGACGCGCGGGGACGCTGGTAATAGTGGAGTGTGCTCGTCCACATTTGAGGCTTGCTCTATCTCGGTGATGGAGATTTCTGGAGTGAGGGGTGGAGTCTTGATATTGAATGCGCCAACCAGGTGCACGGATCCGGCGAATATTGACAGAAATCTGAGGAAGAGTGTCACATTCAAGCCCACTTCTGGGTCAGTGAAGAAATTGGATGCAATGACAGAAAGGAACAGGGGCGAAAGACCAAATAACGCCATGCTCGTTCCTGAGGCTATCCCGAGGTGGTTTGGAAAGTTCTTTGAAGCGGCAAAGAGCGAAGAAAAGTATCTGCTAGCTACCTTAACGTTGCTACACCTTGCATATGAACGGGAGTTTGCATTGTACGTACGAGAATACAGTCCCCAGCCCAGCCATAAAGAAAAAGACAGCGAGGCGCTTGAATGAAGTCGACGAAGGCTGCGTTATGTCGTCGGGTGTCTTGGCGATTTCCCAAGAAAACAGTCCAAAGCCGAGAAAAAAAAGGAACGAAGATATGAGCGAACAAGCCCAAGGTCCATAGGTGTCAATGACTTTCCCAACGATAGATGCGAAAGGGTATTGGCCAACCATTCCGCTAAACGAATGATCTTTATTATTGATCGATTTAGGGACTCAGAATACACTCAACGCTAGCACTATCGTTGTCAGTTGAGGTTGCGTCAGCTTGAGGTGAGAGGCTAATGCTGGTGATATCAACGGGAAGGTGAAGATACCACCCGCACAAAGTCTAAGCAAACATTAGTTCCTTCGCAATAGCGATTACACAAGATCACGGACGCGTTCGCTGCGATAGCGCAACATGTAACGGCCAGTTGGAATTGGCGTAGAACGGGTGGGTTCATGACAGACAAGACCATGACACGCGCTGGCATGACATCTCGGAACGCGGAAAGGGTGGGAACAGAACCCGACGCCAACTTGACTAAAGGGGTGATAAGGGACAATTTGGGTTGGCATCAGCAACTCAAACGAAGCCTTATGTGAACTTAAGAATGTAGGTTCCCAATTTTGAGCTCGTAGACCAAAAACTAAGGGTGAATTAGGTTTAGGGAAGCAGCAGCCTCGCCTGCATATGATATATTCATGTCAATATTAATGCATGTATCACTGTCATGATGTAAAATTTCATCTGAAATAATTTTTTTTACACCGCCAGTTCGCTAATTGTCAACTTCCATCATCTGTTGACACCCGCCTAGTATGGCTGCCATGCTAGGTGTTCCAATTCCTCATCTCAACCCTCATGCACTCTCTGTATCTCTCCCGACGTGGGAGGACAATGTTGGCTGGGCTTCTGGCGCTCAGGGCATTATTGACATGATGTCTACAGGTTATCCTAGATTTTTTATTCATAGAACGATCCAAAAGGTTTGTTACATTTGCACCGATTTTATGTATATCTGACCGCGTTCTAGCTTGCCAGTCACTTTCTCGAGAAAGCTGGAACAGCTAACGAGCTATGCATGCTTTTCCCAACCGCTCGTACCGCCAATATATGCAGTTCGTTCATGTCGGATTATATCGACAAAGGCGCCTACGGGGAAATCAGGGTAGTTGATTTAACCCTCACAGGTCCTCACCAAGACCCGGAATCTCTCGGCCTGCACGCGGTGTTTTTCCCGTCTCAGATATGGAAGGTTGCAAAATCATGTTGGCAGCATGCCGGGATAGGAATATCTAGTCGCTATGCTGAAAGGTGTCTTTCATTGATCGATCAGAACGGGAGATGTCCTGTGATTGTAAGACAAGTTTACAGTTTGGTCCCCCTCACCTTCACATAATTTCTCAGAAGGCTCCTATACATCCAGCTGAATACGAAAAGCTCCTGTTGCGAAAACGGATCGCGGATTTGGCATCTCACGGGGATGCGATGCTCGATTATGATCGCTCTGTCAGAATGCGTCTACCTGCCGAGCATGATGTATTCTTATATGCAACAGGCATGGCAGCTATTTGGCATACCCATCGACTCACTCTAAATTTCAAACCGGGACTCAAATCAGTTTGTTTTGGGTGCGTAAAATCGCAACGTATTACTGCGTACTCGCTCTCTTACCACATGTTAGTTTTCTCTACACCGACACTTTAAAAATATTGCAAAAATGGGGACCTGGGTGCCACTTTTATGGGCGTGATCCGGACACCAATCTCGCGGCTTTTGAGACTTTTCTCGCATCACATCACTCAACAAACAATTCGACCACATCTAGGACATCCCGTTCTCCAGTATCAGCACTATTTTGCGAATGTCCTTCCAATCCCCTCTTACAGTCGCCAAATCTTCTGCGTTTGCGTCAGCTCGCGGATCAGTATTCATTCCTTATATGCATAGACGATACCATCGGTAACTTCGTCAATGTAGGACTGCTGGACTTCGCGGATGTCATTATGACAAGCTTGAGTAAATTGTTCAGCGGTAAAGCAGATGTCATGGGCGGCAGGTGAGCTGCCCGTCTATTCATTTGGTTATATGCTCAGATTATCACCACACTCACAGTGTGGTTCTTAATCCAAATTCACCGCATTATGACTTCATGCGTTATCATATGCATTCCTCGTTTGTGGATGACTACTTTGGACCTGATGCGATTCAGATGGAAATGAACTCTAGAGATTTTGCAGCGCGCGTAAATATCATCAATGCCAACACTAGGGCCGTCTGCAAATTCCTTCGATCTCGGTCCTTGACTTTTGCCAGCTCCAACCCTCCGGACGCCGAGTCATTGTCAAATCCTTCGCCTTTGGTGATTAAGGACGTGTTCTATCCGGAATGGATTAGTCCCGAACACTATGGAGTCTTCCGTCGCCCTGGGAAAGACGACAACTTTGGCCCGTTGTTTTCTGTGACGTTCATTTCACATTCAACTTCAGAAGCTTTTTATAATGCGCTGCCGTGTGCGAAGGGGCCATCCCTGGGAACTGACTTCACGTTGGCATGCCCTTACACTATTTTAGCGCATTTTCAAGAACGCGAGTGGGCAGCAGAGTATGGTGTTGAAGAAGGAATTGTTCGGGTCAGTGTGGGAATGGAGGAGAGGGAGACCTTGTTGGAGTGGTTTCGGGCTTCTTTACAAGTGGCTGAAACTGCCGCTGGACTATAATGCCACGTGACCAACATAGAACAATAACTTGGGTATCCTTTGTTCTGTAGTATATAATTGCATGGCTTGGTTTCTCCTTCACGACTTGGTGTTCGCTGGCTCGACATCGCCCATAAAGACATACTCGCAACTGGCAGATATACTATCATGGACCCGGAAGTTACTTCTCCTGTATTCCTAAAGCTTCGAGCTATAGCATTCTGTTGGTGATCTTTGATAGCTCTCTCCGAGCTATTTTTCTGATCTGTTTTCTTCCCAGTGTGTATCACGATGTTAAGCCTTGTGTGGACTGTACTCCTATGTATAATAATATTCTATCGTTGGGACATATCAGACCATATGGAACGTGAGTAACTCCCCTGATTTCTTACTAAACGATACTTGATAGTATTTCTAGGTTCTTTGATACTGGTCATTCTCCTCGCGAATACGATTACTGTGATAATCTTGCCTATTCTGTGTGTGACTCCTCCCCTCCTTTGGATGTGTCTGATTATATCCTTGCAGAATACTGGTACAATTTAGACCGTGGCTTGACGCGGCACGTTTCTCGTTTCTTCTGGTTGCACACATAGGTACGTTTACGATATCCCTGGAAAGATTTAGGCCAAATGTATATTTTTCGTTAGGAACCGCTGCCTCTTTCACGGCGTGGAACCCCAATTTCGTATGTCCCGAGCAAAGTAAGTATAATTTTGTCTCGCTTACTTAGAAAATTTATACTCACTGTATAACTACAGCAGCAGATCAAGAAGGCGAATGCAAACTAATTAATATGTACATTCTTCTAGGTAACTGGGTAGTGCCTGGATTTCGTGAGTAATATTTCAGTGCTCCTTGCAGGTGTTAACAGATAACGCAGTCATATCGTACGCTGTGGGTCTTGCGTTAATGGTATATCGTCATACACGACGGCCAGCAATATCAAAACTAAGCTCTGAGAGTGATGGAGAGGCTACTGTTGGGCGAGAGTCCATCCTACCCATGACGAGACCCGACGCAGAGAAGAGGTCCCCAGCTACTCCTTTCCCTGTTACGATGGAGCCAAACAATATGCTTATTCATGGCTATGAGCAAAGCACATACTCGGATACTCGACAAAAGACATCTCTCCCTAGTCGCGAAAGCACAGTACGGTTGTCCAAACCTATTCCTGCTCTTTACTTTTAGCCACAATAATTGACGATTATTGTAATGGTGTGACAATGAGTGTCACGGTTATCAGCGTCACGCTAAACGTCAATCTGTAAATTATTTTGCTTTCGGAGACGTGCTCTCGCCTTGGACTTTGGATTGCTTGGATTACCCTCACGAGATGGCACATTGGGAGCCGGCAAATGTCAAGGTATTTTCTATTCGAAGTATTTTAGTGCGGCAAACGAATGAAGTTTTCAAGGCCCAACTTCGGCTTACCAGCCAACGGTTGGGTCAATTGCAGGACAGAAAAGATTCGCAGGGACAAGTATGTTTAAGTCCCGGTTTTAGTAATACCATGTTTTGGGGCTGATCACCGAGATTAGATCACTCGTAGAGACATTGCCACTTTGTTACAGCAGGGCAATATTGAACTTGCTCGTGCAAAAGCTCAAAACTTGATGCATGAAGATGACTTGGCGACCTTGTTAGGGGTCCTCGAGATGCATGTTCGTTTGATCGCGGATAATTTCAATGAGTTGGATCGAAGGTGACGTTCGACCACCTAAATTGTCAGTAGGACACTTGTCTTAAGTCTTGACAGTGCATCCCCCAGTCCAATGGTAGCAGAAGCTGCCTCTAGCATCATATTTGCATCGCCTCAGGTTCAATCAAGAGGTATCCTTTGCAAGATATTTTTGGGGCATTAATTTTCAAGTTTGTTTCGTTAGACCTCAACGGTGTTCGTGACCTCCTCGTTCAGCGTCTTGGTCCAGATTTCGCGCGTTCCGCCATTGATAACCGCGATGATCACGTCTCTTCACGAGTGAGTCTATGTATGTAGGGCTTGGGGGCTTCACTGATAACGCTGCTAGGTGGTTCGTGTGCTCTCCGCACATCCGCCTTCTGCCACGACACTTGATGACTACCTTCATAATATTGCAAAGTCTTATGCAGTACAATGGAGTCCCGAGCCTCGCCGACAAGATATGTTAGTATGCTTGTACATTCTTCAAGTGAGAAGGATGCTTATATCAGTCATGCTAGATTGAACCCATTATCTGAGATTCTGGACCCAACGGCGTCTTCGTCCGTAGACATGGCCCGGTTACGAAAGTTATGCGCACATGGTATGGCAATAATGGTGAATTTATGTTGTTGCTAAATATACTGGTTGAAGGAATCCCCGATGAGCCGCCATGGCTCAGGCCTCGGATATGGAAGTGAGTTCATGGTCACAGTCACTTCTTTTCACCTGTTTATGTTCACCCTGACACTCCAAGACTGTTTTTCGGGATTCTCCCAGCGTTGAAAGC
Organism: Hygrophorus russula; assembly: GCA_003314125.1. Classification (NCBI taxonomy): domain Eukaryota; kingdom Fungi; phylum Basidiomycota; class Agaricomycetes; order Agaricales; family Hygrophoraceae; genus Hygrophorus; species Hygrophorus russula. Next base: position 45,643 of record QLPE01000214.1, on the reverse strand, counting down.
TTCATGGGACACTGCGATTGAAAAGCAGCGAGAAAGCTACTACGTATGTTTCCACCCTGGAGAATGCTATGGGAATTCATTTTCATTGGCGTGAAAGGATCTTGTTCGCCGGTTGCTCGGCCCTCTCTCACGTCTACCAGCTCCGACAACCCCCCTGTCATCTACAGACACCTCTATTTTGGATGCCTTTAAACAACTCTCCCGCATTTCTTCAAGTGTCCTTGCCGATTTGGATGACAGGCCAGAAAGTTCAAAATTGTCACCATTAGATGACATGGCGCCCAATGATGTCAAAATTCACTGCTCTTCTAATTTGGACTCTCGTCTGCGGATCATCCGGGAAAAAGACACGGAAGGGTCGATCCCTCAAGGCACACCAGATATCTGTATTGAAGTTCATAATGACGAGACCCCTGGAATATCACTCTCCAGACCTCCCTTTGGACATCAAGATGATCCAACTCTTTTAGTTCCTCCGAGTGCCTATAGTGTGTTATCAACTCGCCAGAAACACTCATCAACATTGCTTCGTCTCCTTTACTTACATTCTTGCATCAATCCTGCAAACAATTCACCACACCTACCTTCTCTTCTGGTTCCTTTGTACTATGTTTTGCTAGAGGAGGTTGAGCCCCAGGATGCCGCACATGTTGAAGCGGACACATTTTGGCTCTTTGAAGCCATGGTCGGAGAGTTCTCTGAGCTCGAAGAAGAAGAAGGGGCCAACGTGTGGATGCAGAAATTTAGTGAAAGAGTATCGTGGGCGGATGTCGAACTTGCGACTAATTTGGTGAGTTGGTGGCTTCTACTTTCGGAAGTTGTTTGTGACTTGGTCCTGTCGCAGAAAGCTAAGGGACTGGATCCTGCGCTTCCACATTACTCGAAGTAAGTGTGCTGTCATTTACGTTTTATTATAGGATCTCCAATGATAGTTTTAGTCGCTGGCTTGCCCCTCTACTCACACAAACTCTACCGTTATCATCTGTGGTTTTGGTTTGGGATGCTATGTTTTCCTATCCAATGGCGGATAGGAATGTGAACCCTAAACTTGAGTACCTTCTTGACTTCTGTACTGGGATGCTCATGCGAGCCAGGACTCCCCTCTTCCGGTCTGTCTCTCTCTAACTTCTATACTATTTTATCGCTGAGACCAGTTCAGACTGGGCAGAATCGGACGTGGCTCTCCTGGACTTTGGGTTGGGGAGCATGATGTCACGCTACCGGCGTCTCCATCACATGCCTGGGAAGTCGACGACGTTTTCCTGGAAGGCATGTCCCTTCTTCAACTCTATCCAGTGCAAGCTGTTGGCGGCACTGATAGGCTACTTCAGACGGCGTCTGATTTAGCTCATCGACGTGCAGAGGAGATGAAGAACCGTAAGGTAGAGAGCATTAGCCTGTCTGCCCGACTGAAAGTCTCGGTATGGAAAAGTTTCGCAAACCATGCGGTATCGGATCCGGAAGACGAAGAAAGCGAAGACAGCGAAGCAGAACAACACGTGGACGACGGAAACGACACGGAAACTCCACAACACCACAGTTCTTTTGGAATTACCTCCCGGTTAGCGACTACTGTTTGGAGGGGAATAACTAACCAGAGTTCTATGGAAGTCCCCCCTTCACCTACATCACCCTTACCTCACCCTCTATTACACTCTCCCGAGTTACGTCCTTCTCCGCCTTCCGCCCAAAGCCTGGGATTCAGTGAGCTGCCCGGTTCAGCCTCCCAAAGTTCAGCAGCTATCTGGGGTTATGCTGAAAAGCTCAAGGACTCTGATACAGCTGCAACCCTTGCAAAGATCAGCAGCAATTGGAGAGCAAAAGCAATGCTGGGGAAATGGGGCACAGTGACTGTGGCTTCGAGCCCGCCACCGGTGCCAACACCTATTTCTCCTCCACAGCAAGCTTCACATTCTCTTCCTGACACGGGTCGCACAACTATTTATTCACCTCCACCACGACCTGTATACTTCCGGCCTCCTCGGGATAGCTTATTGCCTCAACCTAAAAAAGACCCGACAGCGTCTTCCCCAAGTCCGACCATCTCCTCGCAATCGGACAACTTGATGACCGAAAAAAAAAGGACCAGGGCATCATTGGCAAAGTCCTTACAAATTTCCTCAACTTCACCAAAAAGTGGCCCGCGCCCTTTGCTATTGAATTCATCATCTTTAATAACGTCTCCCCAAACTACAAACCCCGTGCGTTCTGCCAGCAGTAGTCCAGGCTTGGATCGAACGCAATGGACCGAGGTCATGCGAACAAAATCGCATGCAATGCACCGAGACTCACAGTCGTCTCTGTCATCGTTATCCCCATCAGATGCATTCAACCGACCTCTTACGTCGGGCAGTGGCCCAGATTGGGATTCAGATTCTGGCATCGTTAGCAGCAGGGTTGTGCCTTTAAACCGTCGATCCGTATCACCTCTGGCCCCTGGTTTCAAATCTCCTCGTCGGCCCGATTCGGCGTCGTCTTCGGGAGCGTCTTCGGATAGAGCTCTTATAAGTCCGCCAGCGTCTCGAGAAATTACAAAGGGCAACATGACGCAGCATCGTGACAACGATAGTAACAACCATGGCTGGAACTCACCTGTAGACTTACCCAAGTCGTCACCTCGTTCTAGTTCGCCACTGGTCACGCCACCTATCACCATCCATATTCCTGTGCGGCGGGGATCGACGACAACTCACGATGCGAATTCCGCACCGCTGGAGCCCCCATTGCCTACCCGCAAGCTGGTGCGAAAAAAAACCCCGCCTGTTACGCAGTACGAGGCTGATGATACTTCGGACTCTTCGGTTGTACAACCACCTCTGAAAAGCCCACGCACGCGTCCGAAAAAAATTCCAACCGGGTCTGGAAATCCCCGTATACGAGAGAACTCACGGTTCACAGAGCATAAGTCATCCAGTGTAAACTCTTTGACCCCAGAATGGCCTGACGAGCATGAAGTCGCAACCACCCCACGAGCCTCAAGCTTTGATTATGATATTCCGCGCTCATCGTCGCCCATATCCTCATCACCCAGGCGTCGGAAAGCTTCGGCAGAGGGACATGAGGCACGGCCACGAAAAATTTCCAACGACGACCATGAGGTTCGGCCGCGAAAGATCTCGACGGACGGCCCTTCTAAGACACGCAAGGTTTCCACCGATGGCAAGGAGGCGGCAAGACGCATAAGAGACAGCGTAGCAGCTGAAGGGGATGACGAGGGTTATGACGATCTACTAAGCGCCTATGAAAGCGAGGATGCTCATCACTGAGCTCAAGCCACCTTTACTTATTCCCGAATACCATTAGTGTTCATTATAGTCATGTAGTGTAAGTGCCTTTATCATGTACATCCGTCACCGAGGAAAACAGATCCTCGTGTACCCCGCGATAGACCTCCACAAGCACTGGAAAGTGAGGTAGTATGTTCTAAAAGTTCATCAACGGATATTCGAAAAGGACAAACAGATTGCCCGACCTCGAATGCGACGTCCAGTGTAAGGTGGCCCGTCCTGGATTGTTTAATTGCTGCTAGATAGTAACGAACATCCCACCTGCGAATACCTTCGTTTATGACAAAATCTTGCAACACTGTCATGGGAATGAAGCGCCGAGAGACAGAAAGTGGTAGCGAAGGAAGACCACGATGAGTCTCGAATTGAATTCCTTGTGGGGGAAGGACAATAACGGACTCTTTAAACTCAAACGAAGTCTATTAAAGATTGGAAAATACCTTTGAAAAATTTAAGTCGTACCGAATAAAACTTGGGTGCACTTGGTACAAATGATGAATATTGAAACGAGACAAAGGCCTATCAAGGCGAAGTAATTGGCGCGAACCTAGTATAAATTCAGTGAAGGTTTGCAAGTAGACATAGCAGATCGAGTACTTTTGACCAAGTCAACGCAAATACAAGAGGGACAATAGCTTCTTTCCACGTCCAACCAGAAGTTCCACTAATGACCCGACCACTTCCATCACGAGCTAGATGCCAATTCTCTACCCTGTATTCACGAAATCTGGAGTATGTAAAGATGGAAAACTCTGGATTGGTATCAGGTAGCGGTTGCATAGGCAATTCCGTGTCACGTGTTCAGTCAGCAGTTCTCTTTGTCTTTCTCCTTCAAACTTTGGCTGGTCCAATAACGCTCGTTTAACTATGCTTGTCACCTTGGATATTTTCTCTGCGCTTCTTCAGGCTTTAGGTCTATCCAAAGGTCTTTACAAGCCAACCCCAGGGTCCTCTTTTGCGCCCTCTAGCACACCTTTTGGTGACAATAACCTCCAGGTTCGACCAGTTTCCTTCCAGAACTCTCTTTCGGATCATCTGTGTACTGTGGATCCCTATGACCCACCGGCACATTCAGATGTAACTTTTCCTTCGTTTGATAAAGCCATGGCGACTGTGTATCGATATAGGCAACAACAGTCTGTCAACCTTGGCTCTTGGTAAGCTCTCACCAGCCTTATAACCCAACATACCTGTCATGTTCTCAGGTTCGTTCAAGAGCAATGGATGGTGCCTTCCTTGTTTACCTGTGCTTCTGGATCTCAATCATCCGAGTTAGATATAGCTTCTGGTTGGGGTTCAACAACTGCCGCTCGTGCTGTTCTCGAACGCCATTGGGACACTTTCATCAATCAGTCTGATTTCTATTATCTGAAAAGCATTGGAATCAATACAGTCCGTCTTCCCATCGGTTATTGGAGCCTGGGACCTTACTACTGCCAAGAAACTCCTTTTGCTGCCTTTGCCGACGTTTATGAAAATTCTTGGCCTAGAGTTCTTCGTGCGATTTATATGGCCGCGAATGCTGGCATCGGTGTTCTCGTGGACTTGCATGGTGCTGTTGGCAGCCAGAATGGTCAACCGCACTCTGGTATCTCGGATGGCAAGGCTAACTTGTTCAGCGATCCTGGCAACATGAAAAAAACGATCGCTGTTCTGACTTTTCTTACGCAACAACTCGTTTCTGTCACAAATGTCGTTGGCATTCAGATTTTGAATGAACCCCTGAACGTACCTGGGTTATTGGACTTTTGTACGTTCAAGTTTCACTACCCGCCTCTCTCCAAGAGTTAATATCTTGCCAGATTCTGACGCAATTACTTCAATGAGACAAGTTTCTTCTGCGGCGATTACCTTTCCCTTGTACTTGCATGACGGTTTCGACCTAGAACGGTTCAGCACATATGTCAGCCAAAGACATGACTTCGTTGTTCAAGACCACCACTCCTATTTCGTCTACACCCCGTCCGATGAAGCTGAACCTGCTTCTCGACATACTAGCGATGTCAAAGATGCCGTGGCAGACTCACTTGCAAGAGCCTCTATTCAGCAGCACCGGAATCTTGTGGTGGATGAATGGTCGTGTGCTCTTTCACCGGAGAGTATGACTAATGAATCGAATCCGGAAAAGGCTCGCAAGGATTTCTGCATTGGACAGAAAGAAGTGTACGCCAATACTACTGCTGGATGGGGTTTCTGGTGTAGATAAAATTCATCCCCGCCTGGTCCTTTCTCTCACTGACTGACCCTTGTCAGCATACAACAAGGAAAATTGCTATGATGACCCCGGTTGGTGTTTTAAGGCAGCCGTCGGCAGGAGTCTTCCGACGTCGTTCTCTACGTATGGTGGGGATCTAATCACTGATCCTTTGCAACAGCAGTCTGTCGATGCCTTTCTCGCTAGCATGGCCCCCCCTGCTACAGTTGACATCTTGGCCAGCGCTCGAAGTTCGCTCCCGAACACAACAATCGAACTTTCTTCGTGTCCCACGAACAACGTTTCGAAGCGAAACACCACGCCCTCTCGTGTCCGCTTGGAATCTGTTCATCGTCGCCGTCAATTTCGATCAGGTTCACTTACAGCCACTCTCAACGAATATTATGGGAGGGAAGTGACTTCCATAGAGCAATCGATCACAAAGGGTTATACAGATGGCTTTCTTACCGCGAAGGTCTTTGCTGTTCGAAGCACATCTAAACTGGGCTTCATTGAACAGTATGTGAACGACAGTATCGCTGCTCTTGGACCAGGGGTAATTGCCTGCGGTACGGAAGGCATTTACAGTGAGTGGTTCTTGAAAGGGTTACAAGACGGAGAGGCGATTGTGGGGTCGGTTTTGAGATAGAGTACTTAATCAGCCTCTTAGTGACAACGATGTCAAATGTAGTGAAATCTTCAGACTTTTCCTTCTACACACTTGCTCAGTCTGTGCGACATGTCCTCACTGACCCTGCAAGATTCTGGATACTTGCTTCTCTAGTCATTGTTGCCGATGCAGTCCTCACGCAACTCATCATCCAAGTCGTGGCATGTCAGTGACTCACCCACCCGAAGCCAAACTACTGCTAATCGATCCACGCAGACACGGAAATCGACTGGGAAACATATATGGTACAAGTCGAGCGTTACTTGAAAGGCCAGCGCGACTATTCACAAATTAGTGGACCAACCGGACCTCTGGTGTGAGCGGTTCGAAATCTGGGTTTTTCTCTCAATGGTTTGACTTGCCAATACTCAGTTATCCAGCTGGACACGTCCATATCCACCATGCATTGTATGCCATCACCCATTCTGGCAAAAATATACCGTTCGCACAGAACATCTTTGCAGTGCTCTACATCATATCCCTCGCACTTACATGTGGAATCTACCGGCAGGCGGGGTGCACTCCCAACTGGATTGTTCTACTTTTGCCCTTGAGTAAAAGGTTGCACTCTATCTTTGTGTTACGACTCTTCAATGATTGCTGGTCTGTGGTGGCTATGCAAGCTTCTATTCTCGCCTACCAACAAAATTGGGATATTGTCGGAACACTGCTCTTCAGGTAGGATTATATATTGCTAGCGGGGGCAACTGATGAGTCCATTCGTTTTAGTGCTGCATTATCAGTTAAAATGTCCATTCTTCTCTATCTGCCCGGTCTACTGGTCATTCTCGTGATGCGTCATGGGTTGCTTGGAACGCTGCGCCATACGTCAATCGTAACGCTTAGCCAGATCCTCCTTGCTGCACCTTTTCTAAGGGAGCATCCAAGGACATATTTGCGATCCTCTTTTGATCTTTCTCGAGTTTTTTTGTATAAATGGACGGTGAACTGGAAAGTTATCGACGAAGCTACCTTTTTGAGCCCCCGTTGGGCCACTGGCTTGCTCATCGGTCACATTATAACGTTAGTAGCTTTCGGGATGTCCAAATGGTGTGAAGGGAACGGGGGTGCCTGGCCCACGCTAAAAAGGTGTCTCCGGCGGCCTGGTCTTCCAGCAAGTTTGACCCCTTTGACTGCTGTTTGCGAGTTTACATTTATATCTTTTCTGTTCCTATCGCGACTTACGCACGGATTTTATATATCGACTAGACGTTGCAACCGTTCTTTTCACCTCGAATTTGATCGGCATCCTGTTTGCCCGTTCTCTTCATTATCAATTCTATTCGTGGTACGCACAACAAATTCCGTTTTTGGTCTGGAGGACACAATATTCAACCTTCATCAAGTGCGTACCATTCTCCATACATCCACATAAACCTAGACTGAAGTGCGGAAGGCTTTCTATCATACTAGGCATCGAATTCGCTTGGAATGTTTTCCCTGCCACACATATCTCATCCGGCATATTACTCGCAGCGAACATGGCACTCTTGGTTGGCATATGGCACTGCGCCACGGCTTCCGAAACAAAAATTAGGCAGAAATTTTCATAGCTAATATCAAGGTTCCTTAGCCTTGCATGAGAGACCAGCATACAAATTATATATGTGATTCACTCCCACCCATCCCTACTACAAATGTGCTTCTACCTCCTCTAGGTAGTACCAACACCTTCTCGGCCCCATGAGCCTGGTAAGTTTCTGTGCTCGGAATAGCTTTTGACCCCATTGTTATTTCTTCTGAAGGAAGGACTGTGACAGCAGCCCGGGGAAGAGCCAGCTCGCCATGGTGCAGTGCAATCAGAGTGATAGGTACAGTATACGTGCCGCCATCCTGTAACCCGTTTAGTACATTATATAGCTGAAGGGAAAGAAACGCACCACGGCTGCAAATTCACCACGTTTTCGACCGCTCACCAACCACTCTTGGATCATTTCCTCCACGTCAAATCGCATGAGGTAAGTGCGCTCCTTCTCCCCGGGAACTGATCCCCAATGAAAAGATGTGGCAATGGAAAGGACAGCGGAAACCGGCTGGCCCGCATAAAGAGGCGGTAGTACGTCTGGAGATGTGTGCGCCATATATGGCGTAGAAAGGATACGAACCCGCACAGCCGCAACGATCTTTGAAGAGCAATGAATAAAACCTATCACGGGAGTTACTCAACCAACTTACATTCATACGTGGTACGTCGAGTGGGATCTTGATCTCAAACCATTGTCCCTGTGATGACTTCGAGTGATTGTTGGCACGCAAACTCTGAAGGACGAAAGGTTGTTGTAGATGTCACTTAAGTGGGAAAACCAGGGACAGGCAAACCTTCTTCACTGCTTGTAAAGCCTGGGCAAATTCTTCTTCATTCTGCATATCTGGAACATTGAGTTCGCCAGTGATGCGATACGACTCGATCCATGTGGTATTACTATCCAGTGATGCGATTAGATTCTGTACGAGAACGTCACGATGCAGAGCCAAAGATGGTAAATCTGCAATGGTGTGTTCAAGGGTCGATTTAATCAAATATTCCACTTCTAAAAATGACGTTGAGGCATGCAGTTTCGTCAGGTGTGGGACATATCCACCTTCTCGAAGATTTCGATATTTAACAACGAGGCATAAGGACTCGGGTACTGTGGTAGTAAATGAATCATAATCGTAATGAAGGACATGTGAACGAACCTGGACAATCAGCAGCGTCAAGATAGAACAGGAAATTGGCCGGCTGGGCTGGGGTGACGGTCTCGGGAAATTCATGAGCAGAATCATAATAAAGAAGGACGGGAGAAACCTACTACAACCTCACGTTTTTGGGACAAAGTTCCGACTATCCGCGCACCATCAAGACCTTCATCTAGGCACTCCAAGCAGGCTGAAGCAATCCGTACATGTTGATTAGACATGGTTGAGATGGTGAATTTTGAGAACAGCCTTCAATGTTGATGAGAAACGACTAAAGTCTGTTCAAAAAGGATCACCTTGAGCCACGGAAGTAATCTTGCACATTAATTGCGATCGGCAGCGAGGTAGGAACCGTCAATCTCGAGCGGAATGTCCGTGGTATCGAAGGCTCGGACAAAGTCACGTACTCGACATCCACATTGATTTTCTGTCCACAAGTGGAGGTCTCAATCTGAGAAGTACAATATGTTAGTCATATGTGACTTACCATGGCGTGTAGAGCGGAAGTGTCGCTGTGCGGCACCAAGATTCCAACCTCAGTATCAGCAGCAACATCGGCGATCGTTATACCATCATCCGTGCCATGTATCTCCGCCATGCCTGGCAATGTTATTAAGTCGTATTACTAGTCAGATCGACGCTGAGCCCTCACCGCTGCCATCTAAAACTGCGTCGCAATATTTGAAATAGATATCGGATGTATTGGCGAGTTTTATGGTGGCATTTGATAGGTGATTTCGGCCGGTAAGGACTGTGACAAGAAGTTGCGGTGGTTTGCCAAGTTCCACTATGTGCCGCCGGGAATATGTCATAAATGATATAACAGTCGAAAAAAGTAATCGTCTTACTACGTCGGGGCTGACAGAGACGCACATTCAGAGCTTGCAGGTCTCGGGGGACTCGAACCAGAATAGCATTGTCTTTTGGTCCTCGCCGCAATCTAATTGACGCAGAAACCTTTCGGTGACTCCATTGCAGCAGTAACTTACCCATCCGGGCTTCGCTTGAGTCAAGGGTGTATGTTCCAGACGACGGGTTCTTTTGATGTGTTACGGGTGAGTGTCGACTTACTAAGACAAATCAATAAGCCTACTGGACAAAACAATATCAGTGGGGTCTTTCCCGGAGCGAGAGCTCCAGTTATGGATGTAAATTTAAATCGATCGGCGTCGGGCCCCGCCAGAATGACACTAATTTCTTCGATGGGTAAACCCTATAACACTAATGACTGGTACTCAGCTTGTAAATGATAGTAAGACCTACGCATGGCAAGTGATTATGAATCATAACATCCAAGAACGAGCCATCCCGCGATTTCGCGATTCGCGCACTACTTGAAATCCTGATTGATATGGCGGGATGGTCGGGATAAGCCAGATCTGTGCCACGTGTCATCAAATGCGACCGGTCAAGTTAAAGAGGATGTCATACCAGAATCAAGTTGATCGGCAGAGACTTTCAAACTGTCCACAAGTTGAGATATATATATCACCTTGTCCTCTTCGTGTATTAGTAATTCCATCCCCGCACTTTCGACGAAAGTCTTAAGATAAGCAAGGAGAACATGTATCCACTCGCTATCCTTGGGCTTGTCCAGATACATGTGGGTGTCTAGAGCATGGGATAACATCAAGGCTTCTAGCGAAGTCCACATGTGAGGTGCATAATGAGCGGGTAGTGACGTGTACGTGGTGAGTGCAGATGCAAGTCGTCCGCGATGGCTTTAGTGCGTGGGTAAAGGTAATGAGCGGATTGGGTCAATAGGAGCAGACAGAAGTGTTGCACGTACACATCAAGAGCCGCAAGACTACCATGCAACTTGAGTGCGAATTTACGGCGACCGGCCTTGGCGTACATGTCAATGGCACGGTTGGTGACATTGACATATAGATCATAGAAAACGTCGGTATCCTCTATCGACGGTAAAATTTCGGGTTGAGTAATTTTTTGAGGTGGACGCTGTTGGGGAGGCGTATTCAAGGACGGGCCAGCGGCCCGAGAAATGACCATGGAGAAGGGTGCGCGTGGGGGTAAATGTCCAACACTAATACCGATGATATCCAGCTGAAAAAAAGGTTCAGTGGTGACATAACGCAAACACGCAGGAAGGCACTCACTTGATTTCGCGCAAGTTCCAGAAGCTCGCCCTTTCTGGCGTTCAAGATCGCCAGATCAAGACCATCAAGCGTGAAATCGCCAGCCCAGATGTCACACTGCTCCACTACGCTGAGGGCCGACGAAAATATCCAGGACTCAACAAAAAATAGAGGGAGCTTCGCCTGTACGGATGTGAGCTTTGAGCCAATGATTGACAATCACTCTCTTACCTCAATTTCTCGAAGGCGTCTCCCGAACGCACCTAGGAATGCACTAGATTTTCGCCCGACTTCATTTATTCGGCCCATTTTAGCCAAGACTGCACATTGGCGAGCGAGGAGATATATTCGAAAATCAAAAACAGATATAGCGTTGGCAAGGATGAAATCGCGATACGGCTTTTTAGATATCGATAACAGGGGCAAGGAGTCATCATTGGGTGCAGGATTTATGAGGGTACCAAACCAGGACAAGTTCTTGTCTTTGAGAACTTGATAAAAAGATGCCTCAAGCTCATCATATTGCAAAAGAGCATCTTCAAATAGTTTTACGCCTTCAAATGAAGCAGCCAAGCTTTCCTGTTGAAGACCTTTCAATAAGTCACGTCTTCATTAAACATGGCGGATCACGCACCTTGAGGATGAAGAAGGTGCAAAAGTTCCATCCAGGCATTTGTCTCTGGCCTTCCGAACGTTTCACTTCCTCTTCCCTTTGAGAAACCGCAGAATCAAAGGCGGACAACAGACCATCTTTGATTTTGGAGATGAGGTCAGCCCAAGCGGTTGGATTATCTTGGCGACCAGTCCAAATTAACTGCACACATCTGACAGAACATACATCATACGATGGTGTGGAAGGATAATACATACGAACCTGTCTCGTTTGTCGTAATTGAAGTCTGATCTCATCTTGTCTAGAACGGATCCCTTTAACTGGAAGAAATTGCCACTAGGAAGTCTGGCATCAGGTCTGACGATATGCACAATCAACCACTCCTGGTTCTTCTGACGAGAAACCTCCCTATACCAATCCTTTATCTGTCTTTTTACAACGTTCTTGTATGTTTCGAGATCGGCAGCCTTCAAAAAGGCGTCAGAATAACGAATTCACATGGGTTTTAGCATTTACTTCACAAGTTACGATATACATATTCAGGAGTGGTTTCTCCAGCAGCGTAACTGGGACTTGTGATGTGTGGTCATCACGCAACTTTTCTAGAGGTACCAAAGCGACCTCCAATTCTTGTATGGTCCTAATGGACGGTCGCGATGGTGATTTCCAATGTATGTTGCGCAAAGGAAGCTGAGCCAGCAAAGCATCGTATACTTTGGGCCAGCTTTCGGAGGTGTGGAAGGACTGAGCAGCCGCATAAGTTACGATAACCTGCCGATTTGACATGACGGCGTGAGTTAGGGCGTGACAACATCCGAGTCGGCTACTACAACTATGCTAGAAGAGCCTGAGGCCGGCACATCGACTACTGAAGTGCCCACCTTCAAGTCACTTGGTTTGATTGACCCTCTGCTCGAGGCACTTCAACAAGTAAGCTACAAGACTCCCACTCCGATTCAGGTCCAAGTTCTCCCGCATGCTCTGGAAGGACGGGACATAATAGGAGTGGCCTCCACAGGCTCAGGAAAAACAGCTGCTTTTGCACTACCGATTCTACAAAAGCTATGGGAAGAGCCCGAGGGACTTTTTGCATGTGTACTCGCACCGACTCGTGAGTTGGCATATCAGATTTCCCAACAGTTCGAAGCTCTGGGATCCGGCATGGGGGTTCGATGTGCAGTCATCGTTGGAGGAATGGAGAAAGTTCCCCAGTCCGTGGCCTTGGCCAAAAGGCCTCACATTATAGTGGCTACGCCAGGTCGTCTGCTTGACCACCTTGAAAACACGAAAGGATTCAGTCTGAGAAAAATAAAGTTTTTAGTGAGTGTTTTACTCTGAACAGCTTAAGGCACGACGTAGACGATGTCTTGTCAGGTTTTCGATGAAGCTGATCGATTGTTGGACATGGACTTCGGACCTGCTATCGATAAAATATTAAAAGTTATTCCGAAGGAGCGGACCACGTACCTGTTCTCTGCAACGATGTCGACAAAAGTAGCAAAACTACAACGAGCGAGCTTGTCGAATCCCGTTCGAGTAGAAGTTTCTGCCAAGTGAGTTAGTTCTTCCTGTTGTCAGTATGTGGTTAGCTTACTTTCTGATAGGTATCAAACCGTCTCTACACTACTGCAATACTACCTCTTCATACCACTAATTGAAAAGGATGTTCACCTCATTTACCTTTGCAACGCTTTGGCCCAGAATTCCATAATAATTTTCACCAGGACTGTCAATGACGCAGCCCGGTTAGTTTGGTGTAGCTCATTAGATTTGGTCCCTTCTGAACCGGTCTACTAGGCTATCTATTATTCTTCGTACCCTGGGCTTCCCTGCGGTGCCATTACACGGCCAACTCAGCCAGAGTCAGCGTTTGGGAGCTCTAGGAAAATTCAAAAGTGGTGGTCGTAGAGTCCTAGTGGCTACCGACATTGCCAGTCGGCAAGTGAAACATTCGGCTCAATTTAGGCACATCTAAACATATGCACAGTGGTCTAGATATCCCATCTGTCGATGTTGTCATCAACTTTGACATTCCGACGCATTCAAAAGACTATATTCATCGTGTAGGTCGGACAGCACGTGCTGGACGTGCCGGAAAGTCGATCACTCTGGTTACACAATATGATGTCGAGCTTGTTCAACGGATCGAAAGTGTCGTAGGTAAGAAGATGGATCTTTGGCCAACAGACGATGAAGAAGTTGCGTTGCTTAAGGAAAGAGTGGTCGAGGCCGGAAGAGTTGCTGTTAATGAATTGAAGGAGCAGGGAGGGAAAGGCGGTAACGGTCGCAAACGAAGACGGCAAGATGGCAAGAGCAAGGATGACGGCGATAGGGACGATGATATGGTAGAGGCAGGGATGCCAATGAAGAGAGTTAAAATGAAGAGTGGACGGTGACTAGAGTAATGGTCTGAAGAAAATCTAGTTGATGAACATAAGGTCAGAGCGAAGAACGTATTTAATGTCATCGCGAACGGCTGATCCTTCGTGAAGCATACATTCGGTTTCCGGTTCGGGGCAATTTGCTGTATAGCTACGTAAATAACGATGAATACGACACTAATTTATAAAATAAGTAAGTGCCCCATGGCTTAGTTGGCTATAGCGTCCGACTGTTAATCGGAAGGTCGAGAGTTCGAGCCTCTCTGGGGCAGTTACTTTTTCTGACATTTTAACATTTTAATTAAATAAAACAATTAAATAATTTATTTTCAAAATAAAAATGAAAAATAAAAAATCGTCACCTGAGCGATTCGAACACTCGCGGGCAAAGCCCAACCGCTTAGCAGGCGATCCCGTTAACCACTCCGGCAAAGTGACCATATGGATCAAGGTCTAGTTAACACATACAACAATAGTTGCACTTTCTTTTTTTTCGAGGTACTAAAACAACTCTCTATTCATTTCTGAGATAATTCGTCTACAAATTCGCCGATGTAGGCCACGAGCGCGTCCGTCTGTTCCTCTGTTATAGCGTTGTACAACGACACGCGAATACCTGGAGACCAACATTAGAATCACATCAATAATGCAGCAAATACCCTTACCTCCCACAGACCTGCAAAAAGGGTCGCATTATATTTCAACACAATCAACATCAAACCAAATACGACTCACCGGTGACCCTTTAATCCTTTCATTCCCCGTTGCTCAGCACCGGACAAGAACTTCGCTTCTGCACCTTCACCAATAACATCAAATACAATATTCATCCAGCTTCCACTCCCGTCCTTCACCTTACCACGCAATACTCCCCGGGCCTCCCCGTCTTTCAACGCTGCATAAACTTTGTCTGCTTTCTTCTTATTACCTACCGCGTAATATTCCGGCCCACCCAATTCCTTCATCCTTTGGAGGACCAAACCAGAGATATACATCGACAAGACGGAGGGCGTGTTGTACAGGCTTCCCGAGTCTGCCAGCGTTTTGTAGGCCATCGTCAGTGGCACGGGCGTAGCTCCCAATTTAGCAGCAGCGTCAACGTCGACGATGCAGTCCTTACGGACAATGAGAATCGTGAGACCCGCGGGTCCGATATTTTTCTGCGCTCCAGCGAATATCACCGCGTGATCAGCAAGGTGAGGTATATGACGCGACATGAACGACGACGAATAGTCCCCTACGAGGGGCAAGAGCGTTTTTTTGGGGAGAAGGTGGAATGGGAAAGCGGTTGCTGAAGATTCATCGTAGGAAAACTCGACACCATCAACGGTTTCGTTTTCGCAATAGTAAATCAATGCAGGGTCGGGCGAAAAAGAGTACTGCTCGTGAGCGGGAATGCTATCGAAAGACTTCCCGTCGGTTGATAATTTGCGTGAATCGACGACGACGTTTACTTTCCCCCCACCGAGTCTCCTGCCCTCCTCAGCCGCTTTTTTACTCCAGGACCCAGTGATCACATAGTCCATAGAGCGGTCCTCATCGCTGAGACCAGGATGGAGTAATCGATGACGTGCAAGCAAGTTTAACACTACGGCAGAAAACTGAGCTGACCCACCGCCCTGAGTGAATAAGATTACATGAGTCGAAGGTATGTCTAGCTGTGAGCGGATAAGAGATTCGAGGTTGGTGACAAAACTCGTGAATTCCTTGGAACGATGGGAGATTTCCCCGATACCAATACCTGTATTGTTGAAATCGACGAGACCTTTTGCAGCTTCTTTGAGCACTGATAGAGGTAGTGCAGAAGGGCCAGCGCCAAAATTTATAGCTCGTGCCATAGAAAAGGAGGTGGTTCGTGTTGCTTATATATATATACAAAGGTGTAAATATTCATAACATAAGTTATCTACCCTAAAACGAGTAGCTTTACGCTGCAAGCCGAAAACAAAAGTGCTGGTGAGGATTAATGCTGGTTAGTACATATTGGTCATGTAGATCTATAGGTGATGTTGACGTGCGTGGTAAATCACGAGGGATGTGGTGACAACGACGGGGTCGGGCGATGCGGGTGGTTCCAATTGCACCGGAATGGGTGCTCATCGTTGTGGGGGTCAAGAATGACGGGCATGAGGTTATGAAAGTAGACTCGAGAAGGACGAATTAAGGTGATGAGGGGAGTACGTGGCCTTGAAGCAAAATAATCATTGTCGTGATGGACTCGAAAAGGAAATGGTGTTGGTTCAAATAATGTGCAATTATGAATGTGTTCGGGTTCAGAAGCAAGAGGACTAGAACGCGGTAAAACTTTACGACGACGAACGGGTCCGGGCCCAGAGGATTGGATAGTAGAATGGAAGCCTTGATCGACAGGGATTTGAGAAAGGTCGGCAATGTCGTAGTCATTAGAATGGTCTGGAGAAGTCTCCAAGGCAGATATCCAGGGCAGATTATCGAAAAACGCGGGGGCATCAGTGGAATCAAAGCGACACTCAGCACGCGCACAATTGCGACGACGGCGTTGTGAGTGATTAAGGGCGCTACGGCGCCTCAGAACATTACGAGACGAAGGTTTCGAATTCTAAGTCACGGGGGGTTAAGGACTGGCTTACTTTCTGGACAGGTCTGACTCACGAATGAAGATGGTCGGTCTGTAAGGAGAATGGGAGACATAAGTCGCGAGGGACTCAACGTGGCGCGTGGGGGGACCGCGCGCTACGTACAAAGATATTATTAGTGTGAAGGATATGAAGCAAATGTGGACGCGCACAGATGGCATTGTCGTCAGTTCAGAACGGGTGTTAGATGGCACAGTACGTGGCTGAGGGGCCACAATGGGTAGCATTTGGAATAAAGATACAAATCAATGGACGGTGAGTTTTAAAGTTGTACAATCAGGGACAGTTGTGGCCCATTGTCCGCGTTTTCAGTCGAACAATGGGACGAGTGTGAGATGGTGGAAGACGAGAGAGAGCCGTAAAAGGTAACGTGTCACACAAAATGTCACATTCAAAAAGAGATTAAAATTTTTATTTTAAAATGGCCCTTTAAAAAAAATTTAATCGATTTCCTCCATGGCCGAAGTCGAGGTTCCTTCTAGTGGTGGAGGTGCGTCGTCACCGGTAGTTGCAGCAGCGGGCTCTGACTCTTCATCTTCATCAACGTCAAGACCAAGTCTGAGATAAAAAGATCAGTAACAGATCGGTGATAATACTGAGTATACGTACGAGATCATACGGTGAATCCGCTTCGCGAAAGATGTGGGCTCATCGAGAGCAAACCCAGACGTGAGCAGAGCAGTTTCGAACAGAAGGTACGTCAAATCGCGGACAGACTTGTCAGCCTTGTCTTCAGCAACTTTTCGCTTCAACTCCTTGATGATGGGATTGTGCGGGTTAAGCTCCAACGTCTTCTTCGAGGCCATGTACGAAGACATGGACGAGTCACGGAGAGCCTGTGCTTTCATGATACGCTCCATATTCGATGACCAACCAAATTGACCAGTGACGAGCACGCAAGGAGAGTCGGTGATACGGTTAGACACGATGACCTTCTCCACCTTGTCACCGAGGGCTTCCTTCACCGTTGTGCACAGATCATTGAATGCAACAGTCTCCGCTTCACGCGTTTTCTTCTCCTCCTCCGTCTCCTCGAGTTCGAGGCCCTCCTTTGACACACAAACCAACTTCTTCTCATCAAACTCCTTCAACTGTGTGATGGCGTACTCGTCGATGGGGTCAACGAGGAGAAGAACTTCAAATCCTTTCTTCTTCAACACTTCAAGGAACGGTGAGTCTTGGACGGCGGCAAGTGACTCGCCAGTCAGGTAGTAAATGGATTTCTGAACGGCGGGCATACGAGTGATGTAGTCTGTCAAATGTTTGTCTGTTATATATTGTCGAGAAACAGGTCAATCTACGTACCTTTCAACGAAACTTGCTCCTCAGTCGACTTTGTGGAGTAGAAGCGCAAGAATTCAGCAAGCTTGCTCCGATTCTGTGCGTCCTCGTGGATACCGAGCTTTAAGTTCTTTCCAAAAGCTTCGTAGAACTTCTTGAAGTTATCCTTGTCCTCTGCAATCTCGCTGAAAAGATCCATGCACTTCTTGACGATGTTCTTGCGGATGACCTTAAGGATCTTATTCTGCTGAAGGGTCTCACGGGAAATATTGAGAGGGAGATCTTCCGAATCAACGATACCCTTGACGAAGTTGAGGTATTCGGGAATGAGATCCTCGCAGTCGTCCATGATGAATACCCGTCGGACGTAGAGCTTAATGTTGTTACGTTTCTTCTTGCTCTCGAAGAGATCAAAGGGTGCTCTGGAAGTCAGATGAGCCTCTTTTTTTATAAAAAGAAATAATGCTTATGAACAAACACACCGTTTGGGAACGAAAAGAATGGCCTTAAACTCAAGTTGGCCCTCGACAGAGAAGTGCTTGACAGCGAGATGTTCCTCCCAGTCATTCGACAAGCTCTTGTAGAAGGCACCATACTCATCGGATGTTATGTCCGAAGGATTACGAGTCCAAATAGGCTTCGTCTTGTTGAGTTCCTCGTTAGTGGTCTCTTGCTCCTTGATCTTCTTCGTCTTCTTGTCCTTGGGCTTTTCCTCCTCGTCCTCCACCTCCTCGATTTTAGGTTTTTCTGTCTCGTCCTTTTCTTCTTCTTCTTCCTCGTCCTCCACCTCCTACAACGCGTCACAATTAATACACACCGAAGGCACACGTATTGACAAAACAAACCTTCTCAACTTCCTTTGTCACGGCAAGCTGAATAGGATAGGAAATGAATTCAGAGTGCTTCTTGACGATCTCCTTGATCTTTTTCTCTTCCAAATACTCGAGTTGATCCTCCTTGAGGTATAACCGGAGTTCGGTTCCGCGGCCAAGAGAGGGGTTGACGGTATCGGGGGTGATAGTGAAAGTACCACCGGCAGCAGACTCCCAGATATACTGTTCATCATCGTTGTGTTTTGAGATGACTTGCACACGCTCAGCAACAAGGTATGCAGAGTAGAAACCAACACCGAATTGACCAATCATAGAAATGTCAGCACCAGAACTCAAAGCCTCCATGAAGCCCTATCATCGAATGAAGCATCAGCGAGTATATCCCAATTCAACGACGAAGAACATACTTTTGTACCGGATTTAGCAATGGTACCCAAGTTGTTCACCAGGTCAGCTTTAGTCATGCCCACACCGGTATCACGAATGGTGAGAAGCTTGTTCTCCTTGTCAGGAACTATACGAATGTAAAGTTCCTTCTCCGTATCCAGGACCGACTTGTCAGTAAGGGAGGCATAACGAATTTTGTCGAGAGCATCGGAGCCGTTAGAGATTAGTTCACGAAGGAAGATCTCTTTGTTAGAGTAAAATGTGTCTGAACATTGATCGATGATTAGTACGCGTACAACGAATAAGATAAGGAAGAATCGTACTGATGATCAAGTCAAGCAATTGACTGATTTCTGCCTGAAATCCAAAGCTTTCTGTAGCCATTTTTAGCTGGAGATATGTTGAGAACGCGACAAGGGCAAGTTAAGGCTACTGTATACTCACAAGATAATGTGATGAGAGGGGTGAGGGCAATGAGGTTTTCGCGTTTTTCTGGCTTTCTTATAATAAAATGGACCAGGCCTTCCAGAAAGTTCGATGAGGAACCCTTATTCTGTTCCCACGGTACTTGATTGAACCAGAAATTTCCATGACCATATTTGTGGCGTACGATTAAATAAACAATTGAGGACTCGACCTTGGCTCAGATACCAACCCTTTCCTACCGCTAAACTGTCCTTTCAATAACTCAACCATTGCTCTCAGCTCCTCAACTTCATCCCGAAGTTCAGCATTCTCCTCCCGAAGCTTATTGTTCGCCTTTGTCAACGTCAACTTTTCAGCAGCAAACACCCCCATCTGAGCCACCGGCATCTGTCGCGAAGCATCACTTTTCTTACGCGCCAAGGACAGTCGAGCTTCCAGGGTCTGTATTTGCCGCCGGTAGCCACTATATGAGAAATTGTAAATACTCATATTTGCCAGGAATGCGATATCTTACCGCCCATTTTCCTCTAATTCCGCTTGCGTATTTTCGCAGCTTTCGAGACGCATCTCCATCTGTCTGTACTCGCTCTTTATGAGTTCAATATGCTCCGCGCGTTCGTTAAATTTCCTAAAGTCTTCATCCCTGCAGCCAAAATATATCAGTGCTATACTGACCATAAAGCAAAGCGCGTACCAGAGACGTTGGATTTTGACGTGCTGTTCAATCTGTCGCTCATAGTCCCGGAGCCGGTCAATTTTCGGCTGGACTTCTTTCTTCTGTGTTTGAAGTTCGAAAACCTCTCTGGTAGCGTCTGCCAGGAGTTTCCCTTGGGCTACGAAGCGAGCCTGAGGTCCACATTCAGTATGTTGTCACAAAGTAAAGTGAATGACACACTTGGCCTTCCTTGTCGGTCGCACGAAGAGTAGCGGCTTCGGCAATCCATGCCTTTTTCTCCTCTCGAAATTCACGTAGTTTCTTTTGCAGTTCGGTGTTCCAATCAGCATACTTATTTTTTGCCGAGGAGGCCTGTTCCTTCTGGTCCTTCAACTCTCTTTCGAGATCAAGAACTTGTGCTCGATATTTACGAAGTTTATTGAACTAAAGAAATATATTCACACCCGTGATTGACCCATAGACTGATCGAAAAAGCAAATGACGTACCAACCCTTGACGCTCAGTCTCCGCATTTTTTGACAATATGCGGTTTTGGTATAGTCGTCCTATGTGTTTTACGTTTTCTCTGGAGAGCCAAAGCTCGAAGTTGAGTTCATTTCGCAACAACAACACCTCTCGCTGCAGCCCAGCTATTGCTCGAGCAGCATGAGATGGTAGTTCACCATCTGGCGAAGCCGTCATTTCTCGTGGCAACAATGTGTCGACTTTTGACGGTGCAGTACGCGTAGCTGAAAAAAGCGTCGATGGCCATGGAGATGAAGGTCTGAGAATATCGACATCTAAATTTGACTTGAGCGCTACCGAAGTCGCTATCATATCCTGAAGAGATATGTGTGGCCGGCCCGGTGTCAGTGTGACGATACGTGTCGTTGAGTCCCCGATGCTGCTTTCATCGTCCGAAGGGAGGCCGGGTGTGGTATTGGAAATAATGTCCATGTTGGGTTCGGGGCGTCCTTCCCGCAGACCCACTACGGCGTTTTGGACGTCGAGCATCCTTGATTCACTAATTATCCGAGTGACGTCAAACTCTGCCCATAGATCCTGTTGGGTTAATTCTGCTACAGCATCACGCCAAATGATCGACGGATGGAAAATGTGACCTCGGAGAAGGAACTGGAAGTAATATATATACATCGTGAGTTATGACCAAAACGGTTATCGTATACAATTACCTCGCTTTTATTTCGAATTTCTTCTTCATCTAGAACTTCGTTCCAACTGACAGTATAAGGACTTTCCATAGAACTATTAGCAAGATACTTGACTGGATCACGTAAAAACCTGAGGACATTGGATGGGAAGAGGTAATACAACATGGTGAAATACGGGCGTGGTGAGGGAGCTGATGGCGCCGTTACATCGAATGCCGATTTAAGGTGCCGCCAATGAAGATCAGGACGGATGTGAAGTGCGCGACTGGCTCGGCCGCCAAGCTCCTCTGGGACCCCCACGTCAACAAGAACGTCGATTTCCGGTGAAGTGACGTCAAGTAGCCAAGCAGCCTCCTTCCAGCACATGAATCTAGCCAAAATTGCCAGAAGCTGTGGAATCATACGTTTGAGGTCCGCGTATGCGTGAACAGTAAACATCGGAAGCAGTTTTATGAGTAAAGTGAGACCAATAGTGCACACCGTGGAGGAGTTATCTAGGAGGATGGAAGACAAGAGTCTTGCCATGAGTGGATGGGTCGCCAGAACGGCTGCTGAAGAAGAAAATGATTGCTTTGACGTATACATATTGAGTAGTATTAACAGTTGAAGACGCGATGAAGGCACTTGAAATGAGTTGTGTATTTCCGTCAAAAGATCCTTAAACGACAAGGACTGTTAGCTCCCTCTGGTTTGATATCTGTCAGGCAAACTGACTTGAGGTTGCTCGGCCCCAAATTTGAGCAGAACGTCTTCCAAGTTTGACTTCCAGTGTGTCTTCCTCTCTCTCTGCCCCTCATCTAGTTTTTCCCATTCTAGAGCATCGATACCGGACCCATCATTAAAGACGTCCAGTAAATATAGATCTAGGAGATGCCGTCGAAACCCTTCGACTTTCTCAGCATTACTTTCGTTCGGCGTATGTAGTGCTGATATAATAAGCTCCTTCGCATGATTTACTGCAGAAGTTGGAAGTCTTGGTTCTCGCAGGGCAGGCCGGAGAACAAGATCGTGCCAAGTTGAGATTATGGAAATCGGCGAAAGAACAGGGCATATGTGGTAGAGGACGGCCAAGAAAACTTCTGTTTGATATAAGGAAGTATGAGCGACGACATCTTGATGTATTGTCTGCAGCTCTGACTCCAGCTGAAATAGTAGTGTTCCTGACTCAGTAGATGAAGAGCACTCCACAACGAAATCATCGGCTAGGAGAAGTAATTCAGGCAATGATAGGGCATCTGGGAGTGCCTCCAGTACAGACAGAACTTGACGTGAAAGTGTCGTCAACATGAGCTACTGAGCCACATGAGCGTCAATATCGAGTTTTATCCAGACAACTTAATCTTTACACCGACCGCTTCAACGCTTCAGTCTTGGTCCACAAAACTTGACTTGAATTTCGAAAAATTGTACAGACAACGATATTTATTACTGCACTGGCAAGACCGTACCTACTCTCAGGCAGTGGAGTTTCTGGTCACGTGGTCTGATTGGCAGTTATTTGGTCAAAAAAATTTGCTGTCATTTCATTCACTTCCTCCTCGTAGCGAAAAAAAAAAGGTAAGTTTGGCATACGAACCCAGGTCAAATGGTTGTAAATATTAATTGCGTTAGTCATGTCGGCAACTATAGAAGAAGTCCATTCAGACCACTCTGAACACGACCATGACCACGATCATGACCAAGAACACGAAGAGGATCCCACTTCTGCTGCCGCTCTGGATAAAATTCAATCGCGTTCCGAGCGAAAGGCCAGGAAGGCTCTCCTTGGCCTGGGTCTCAAGAAGGTCCCAAATATCACCCGAGTGACCTTGAGAAGGCCAAAGAACGTACGTCGTCTTAATATCTATTTGAGTACATATGTGATGTGTTAACTTTTGAAATATAGGTTCTTTTCGTTCTCGCGTCTCCTGACGTTTACAAGTCACCTAATAGTGACTGCTACATCGTCTTTGGTGAAGCCAAGGTATTAATGATGTCCATCTGATCTCGTACGCAATCTAACGGATTGCAGATCGAGGACATGAACTCCCAAGCTCAGCTTTCTGCTGCTCAACAACTTGCATCAAGCGGGGGTGGTGCCGCCAGTCTTGAAAACTCAGGTGTCGGGGGAGAGGACGATGATGATGACGATATTCCTGAACTCGAGGCTCCCGATGAAGAAGGACCTATTGACGAGGCAGGCGTGGATCCGAAAGATGTTGAACTTGTAATGGCTCAGGTTCGTTTTTCTATTGGATCATTCGTTACCTCGGCTTCATCACCCTTACCATAGGTCAACTGTTCTCGCGCGAAAGCGGTTCGCGTACTAAAAGAGAGTGGAGGAGATTTGATCAATGCTAGTGCGTAATCTATGGCTTCTTCCCAACATATGCATGCTGAGTCTTTTTTTCTAGTCATGGCTGCGAGCGAATAGTCCCTTCGTGTATCACAATTCAATCAAGTTAACTGCCTACAGTCATGTATTCGTAAGCGTAAGGTTTCGCATCAACACTCCCAGCATTGCAGTTCTACATAATAATTGGACCTCTCCCATCCGTCTTGCACGATTGTTACTCCCCTTGTTTTGATGCCTGCACTACCGACTTTCTCATGTGTTGCCAGACCAACTCTCAGCCCTAATTCGGTCGCAGCACTAGATACTAAGTCTACGAGTTCGCCCTGGGCAAACATATGGTAGTACCGGTTGACTATATCTGGTGAACCAATCGACTCGGTATTGAGTTTTGCAGTGGCTCTGTCTGACTTGAGCTTCTCCACGGATTGAGATAGTACCCATGGCACGAACACATCTCGACCTATCCTACTTCCTGCTCCTTGATCTTGGTGATCAGTCGGAATTTTTCGTTTCGAGAATTCGTCCTGTTCGATGGCCCACACATAGATCAAGATACGACCATGTGTGGGTGATACACATTGTATCAGACGCTATGAAAATCATCACAAATGGAGTACAAAGGAATACAACGGGCCTCACTTGCCTTGACCGCCAGCTTACGACGCTCATGCGTAGCTAGATGATGTATCGTTGCTATCGATATGGCATAATCCTAACACAGTCAGTCCAGTTAAGACCTTTTTGACGCTAAGAGATAGCTCACGAATGCCTCACGCCTCCACCCATGTCCAAGAACGTCGCCCCATACCACCTCTCTAACAACTTCACCCCCGCCTGCCGTCCTCGCAATATGTAGCAAATTTCGACTTCTATCAAGTCCTATCGTCCATAATCCCCCGGGCCTCTCAAAGGGGAGTGGCAGGTATTTTCCATTGCCTGTGCCGGAATCTAATCCTACCCAGCCTGTTGGAAGTCTTGAGAGGAATTGGGCGATAATGGGCCATGGCTAGAGTGATCCGATAATTGCTTGTGGAAGAACGTAGTCTAGGTTAGACATACTTTATAACGGGTGGATGAAAACTGGGATGCTATGCGATCGTACACTTCGTGCACATGAGTGTCTTCATGGACTTGAGGATCAGCGGTGATAACTGCTGCAGTCACACTGCTGGTACGACTCGGAGTCATAGCGAGAGCCTATCATGAAATTGACTCGCCTCCAGATAGCCGTTACTGGTCAACTGTACCGACTGTCGTCACAGTTGAGGACATTGCTTCCTATGGGTCTAAATGCAACGTACGATGACATGATATACGGCCGGGGTACAGTGTCATTATATAAAGTGTGCGACCATGATAAGTACTTCATAAGCTCGTCACAGAAAACCCATTTCTTCATCCAGTAGATCACGAAACCTACTTCCATCGAAAGGCGGGAAAGGGATTATAGTTGAGAGATTCAGTGTGTCAATTGTCTGAGGCAGGTCACTGATTCTAAAGATTGATCGTCGCAGGACCGTCCGAAGATGATAAAGCTCACAGAATGGTCGTTGCAGTTAAATAATGCAGAACAGCAAGGGATGACGCAAGCTCCTCCTGATGGTTGTCTAGTAGAGTTGGGTTTGGCACGACTATGAGAGGCTTGCCCATTCGTAACACGTCAAGTATGGTGCCCGAGCCTGTCCTTAGCTCAGTGTCTCCATCTAGAAAAGATTAGAAAGACTAAACCTGCGTGGCTAATAATCAAATCAGCGCGTTCATACTCTGTCTCCAATGAAGGTTTAAAGCGCCATATTTCGATGTCTACACCGTCTTTGGAAAATGGGACATCAACAGGCTCGGTTGACATTTCCAGAATTTCAGATATTCCACATTGAATGACGAGGTTGGAGTAACCTTTCAGAAGTAAGCGAGAAAGGACTTGGCTTGAGAGTACAGTCTGGATGAGCAAGTCGAACCGCGTAGAGCCTACGGTGACAAATGCGAGCATTATGACACAATTCCTGAAAAGTTGCCGTCACTATGGGTTACACACTTTGTGTGCTAGGTTTATACTAATTTCTTACCTCCCCAAGTTTATTAGCAACTAAAATTATTCAGGATGCGGAACCATGGGCATCGCAGTCCTTTCTGGCGTGGTAGCCAGTTTAGACTCTGAATCCAATACTAAACATCATCTGTTCCCCAAGTGGGAGTCCCATACTCCTGGGACATTGACTCCGACTGGCCCTCCAGATTCATCTGTACCATCACGCTTCATCGCGTGTGTAAGTCGGGAAGAAAGTGCCAAGAAGCTGAGGTCGATCTTTGCTGACCTGGGGCCACTCGGTGCGACTGTAGAGGTCGTCGCCTCTAGAAACCTCGAAGCTGTTCAGCAAGCAGATGTTGTGTTGCTTTGGTGAGTCATCTCTCAATATATATCTCACCGCCTGACGTCTTTACTTCTAGCTGCAAGCCTCAGCAAGCGCATGTAATCATTAGCGAGGAAGGAATCAGACAGGCACTAGAAGGCAAACTTCTAATCAGTATCCTCGCTGGCTTGACCATATCCCAATTGTCTGTATGGGTCAGTCCCTCAACAAAAGTCGTGCGGGCCATGCCCAACACCCCTTGTAAAGTTCGTGTCCATCCCAAAACAAAACACACTTCCTTGATACTTACCCCCTTTTGAAAGATTCGCGAAGGCATGACCGTAGTCGGCATCCCACCTCACTCGACGTCCGATGAAATTGATCGTTCCATCATCCTCAAGATTTTCTCTTCAATCGGCCGCTGCCGTTTCCTTGACGAGAAACACTTCGATGCATGCACTGCCCTTTCTGGATCAGGCCCTGCATTCGCATGTATTTTCCTTGAGGCCATGGCAGACGGCGGTGTCATGATGGGATTGCCTAGAGCAGAAGCTCTGGAATTGGCCGCTCAAAGTAAATGCCAAACTTATCGCTATTGAGTTTCGTTAATCGGGGATGATAGCGTTGCAAGGTGCAGCCCGTATGGTTCTCCAAACTGGGGCACACCCGGCTCAAATAAAGGATACGGTTACCAGCAAGTGTTCACTTACATATGCGACGGTCGACAATTAATGAAACCATCTCTTTACAGCTCCGGGCGGTTGTACGATCGCAGGTCTGCTTGCATTAGAAGATGGTAGGGTACGATCCACAATTGCTCGTGGAATACAAGTCGCTACTGAGCGTGCCAGTCAGCTTGGACAGCCAACAAAGCCGTAGAAAAATCGCGTTACATACGTAGACCAAAATTCTAAGTCTCTCAATACAGAGCTTCAGAAATCTTGTCGTAACTTTTATTAAAGTCGAATACAAAATATTTTGTGTGTAATAATGTACCCTCACAGCTTTTCGAATTCCCCACTCATCTGGAGGTCCGAAAAGAGTGCAGGTGATCACAGACTCCATAAAGCTGAAATCAAATTGATATGGCTCTCATAAAATGAGAACGTGCGTGTGGTATTAAAACGCCGTCCAGAGTGTTGAAGAGCAGTGTATTTATACGGACCAAACGACGACGAATAATTTATTAGCAAACACTAGAGGAACTCATCAGAAGAAGTAAACGAACAATAACGAAGGGCTCGCCTTAAATATGTACATATTAAAACCCGAGTAAATATGTTTCTTGCACCTTCGCCTTGCTTGTCATGAAAGGCTGACTAATAAGGCAACTGAACAGACGCAGGATCTGAAGTTGATATCGCTCAGAAGAATGGGCGCCACTCCGTATTGCATATGCGAAGAGACGCTAAAGTGAAAGAGCTTTGAATAACACTTATGTGATCAAGACGAGAAAGTATAAGATCGTGTAAGGTATGCACAGAAGACTTAAATAACGTGTCCGTTAGATAATGGTTATATGACATGAAGAAGGCGACTGACCATGGTAGTAATGAGAACACTAGCGGTCTGAACGGAGCATGGATGAGGATAATAAGATATGAAAATGAAGGAGGACGTACAAAACTCGTGGGTGTCATCCGACCTCTTTATCGTTTGCTGTTGTGGTAAGAAGAAAAAAGTTGACGCGGACAGCCAAATAATGGACCAAATAACAACTTACTTTCCACGCTTCCTCAAAGTCGACAGGTAAAATTATGTACCGATTTTTTCGTACAGCTTGAGAGATGATCATCAGAAGTATGAAAATCTGGTGAACGATAATGATCACCTTGGAGGCCAGCAGCTTGAACGATTGACGCAATCTCCGCAGACGAGAGCCGATCAGGTCGAGAAACGTCTACCGAACTGTGAGCATTGTAAACAGTAAGTTGTTAGAATAAAACATTACAATCTTCCAAGTCTACATCTGGTCCAAGGTTCATTTTTCCGGTGACCGTCTGGAAGATGAGACGTTTTTCACGACGTGATGGCAATGGGAACTCGATTTTTCTGTCGAGACGACCAGGGCGAAGCAACGCAGGATCAAGAGTATCCGCACGATTCGTGGCCATAATGACCTCACGTGCACATCAGCATCGTTGAAACATAGACGTTGGTACTAGCTCACCTTGACATTGCTGCCCTGGTCAAATCCGTCCATCTGGTTAAGAAGCTCAAGCAAAATACGCTGTACCTCCCGGTCAGCACCTGTTTGCGCGTCAAATCGCTTGGTAGCGATAGCATCAATCTCGTCAATGAAAATAATGGCAGGCGCGTTCTCTCGTGCCAGGCGAAATACATCGCGGACCATACGTGGACCTTCTCCGAGATACTTTTGCACAAATTCGCTTCCAACTACACGGATAAAAGCAGCGGTGGTGTGATGTGCGACGGCCTTTACCAGCATAGTCTTTCCGGTACCTGCGGGGTGTCGTCACCAGCCTGCGGTACAAATGTATGACGAACTTACCTGGTGGGCCATATAGCAGCACACCACGCGGGGGGTCGATGCCGATTTTCTTATACAAGTCAAAGTGAGTCAAAGGAAGTTCGACAGCCTCTCGAATTTCCTGCTTTTGTGCATCCATCCCTCCAACATCCTGATATGAAACATCTGGTTTCTCCTCCTTGCCGAGCATAGCGATTGATGAGTCCGCTTCTGGCGGCAGAATATCTACGAGGGCATTCGAATGTCGGTGCAGAGCAACAGAGGAGGAAGGTTTGAGGAGTTCCCGATCGAGGGTAGACAGAATACGGACAACGTAGTTAGAGCCGGTGGTTGAGCCTACGATACCGGTATGTTGGTCTATGGGCTCAAGGAACTGTCCAATGACGAGGGGCACCGATTGGATACGTTTGACTTCTTCTTGAGCACGGATCAGCTCACGCTTGAGATTGGCCTGTTCGTCTTTGATGTAGCTTTCTTGTATCTCCAACATTTCGAGATGCCGAGCTAGTTTCTTGTACTTAACATACAAGTCCTCTTCCTGCAACTCCTGGTACAGGGCGGCTTTGTCGGATAAGACCGAGTCGAAAGTCGGTTCCTAGCAGAGAAATAAGACTTTTAAAGCGCAAATTGAGTATGAAAAAGCTACTTGTTTCTGTATTTCGATGCCTATCTCATCCATGATTTTCAAGTTCGAGAGCAGGGGTCTTGACCTTGGCCGCGTCACCCGTGAGAACTTCTCAAGCTTGCACGGCAGCATGGCTCATGTTGTCTCGCCTTTAGACCAGCCTTCCAACTACAAAGATTCGCAGACACGCGTAGACCGTCAAAAGCAAAATGAACTACTCGCAAAGTCAACTACGCTCTATGTAGGTTCTCACTTGTCAGGTCTTCAGCCTGTATTTATTACCACAAAGATCGGTAACTTGAGTTTCTACACAACCGAAGAACAAATATACGAGCTGTTCACGAAATGCGCTGGCCCAGAAGATGGCGGCGGCATAAAGAGAATCATCATGGGTCTTGACCGGAATACCAGGTCGGCTTTTATCTATCGTTTTGCAAATTGTAGTCTGATGGAGAGTGATGTAGAACACCCTGTGGTTTTTGTTTTGTAGAATATTACACCCACGCAGAAGCTCTCGCTAGCATGCGGTATGTCAGCGGAACAAAGCTCGACGAACGGATCATTCGTTGTGATTTGGACTTGGGCTACAAAGAAGGTCGGCAGTTTGGTAGAGGTAAAAGTGGTGGTCAGGTATATCTATGGTCTTCGTTGCGCAATTGTTCCGAGACTTAATATTCCACTGTTAGGTCAGAGATGAACATAGGCAGGATTATGACCCCGGTCGCGGAGGATGGGGTGCTCAGGCACAGAGACTTGAGATCGAGAGAAGAAGAGAAGTGGAGGAGCGGTATGCTGATGCGCAAGATGGTCCTGGAGCCGTTGCAGGAGGTGGAGGTGACTGGAAGGAGGCGGAAGCTGGCTTGGATGGAAAACTTAAGCGTGGGCGATCACCTGAGGATGAAGGGGAGAATCCTCGAACAGTTCGTCTTTCATTGCCATTATTCTACTTGGATATTGACCGTATTTTTTTTTTTCAGGGTGGGCATCGAACACGAATGGAAGATGATATCGACGCAGAAAGAATGTAATTTATGCTGGCTATGCATTTGTTACTTGGACTTGAAGATCAATAAACTACACGCGCTCGTATCTGGTACTTCTGGCCCAAAGTCTCAGGTTCAAGATAGGTCATATGCAATAATCGCACCAAGCGATGTGCTTCAGACACCGACGCCAGCCGAACAACAAATCGCGAGAACATCGTAAACTGTTTTTCAACCCTGCGGATACGATCATTAGTTGACAAAAAAAACAATAGCAGTGAGCCATCTCACCCATCCACCTTTGCAACCTCGTATCTGCCTACTTCCGAGTCCGCAAGCCCGAAGCCCTTCAGAAGAGTCTTCACACCATCACTCATCATCTTCCCCGGCAAGCCCCACAAAACTACGTGCTTCCCTGAGTTCAATATACCGCCATATGGACCATTTCCGGTGATCAGGCCTCGTTCTGCTGCCTCCGAGCGACCTTTGACACCTCTTGTACGTATGGGTAGTGCCGTACTTGGTGCCTGGCTGGCCTGGGCGAATACAGGTATGCCTGGGAGTGATAGGTTTTGGAGTGCGTTCAGGTTGTGATTGAGGTAGTCAGCATGTATTAAAGTGAGAAATGCACGACCGGATGGTAGGAATCGGACATAGTTGATGGCCACTACAATTCACCAGATTTATACCAACTTATGGATCCCAACAGTCAGAGAACTTACCGTCAGAGACACCTTCTACTTTAGCCCGAAGAATAGCCCTCCGTATGTCAGACGGCAGTGCCGTGCGAGGCAGATTCCGCAACTGTATGTGCGTCCGAGTCTCTGCTGTTCGAATAACGTGGTTAACAGCATCAGTAAGACACCAGCAGTCCCCTCACATTTCTGATGAGTGGCAGCGCGTCGAAAGACCGAGGCCATCCGAAAAGAGTTACAATGTCACATCGTGACCAGCTCAGGCCAAACCACCACAGGCATGTCGTCTAGGGGTGACCACCGAAGGCGCGACAGAAGCTGGGAAAGAGATGATAAAGACCGTGACAGAGACCGCTATGCAAGAAGTGGCCGTGGTGGACCAGGCGCTAGCGGTCGACGAAGACCCAGCCGAAGTCGCTCTCGAAGTCCACCCCGTAGAGGGGACAGAGATCACCGGGGTGCGTGCCATTTTTATCCACTCGTTTCACTGTACCTTAAATATCACTCTTGTCAGACCGGCGTGACCCCGTGAAGGACAGGGAAGATAGCAGAAGAGATAGAGAAAAGAAAGATCACAGGAGAGACTACGGACGTGAACGTGAACGTGAACGTGATGATAGGAGAGATGCAGATAGTAATAGGGAACGGGACAGTAAACAAAATCGGGCACCACGACCCAGGGAAACTGACGCGAAATTCGACAAGGAGCACAGTGGATCGAAGGTCACGATTGAACAGCCTTCCCGACAAGGTGTGTCCTTTCAACGTTGGTGTATCTTTGTCCTCATTTCTTTTTGAGACGTAGACTTATCTACACCTGTGCATTCCACGCACAAAAGGCCAGATTTAGACCCCGATGTTACAGCCAAAGGAGTCGAGGAAGAGGGCGAAGCTATGGAAGCCACGAACGACAGTGATGCCGAGATGATGGCTTTGATGGGTATGACTGGATTTGGGACAACCAAGGTATGTCTTTACAGCTTGTGGTTGATGTAATCATAACTCTGTATGTACAGGGAAAGCCCGTTGAAGGAAACCAAGAAGGTGCTGTAGACGTTAAAAAGATGAGAACATGGAGACAGTACATGAATAGGTGTGACTTCGTCATCTTCCGTTTTTTGACTGCTTTTTGACGTTCTGTGCGAACAGGCGTGGAGGATTTAACAGGTCCGTACTTCTGATTCTTTACTATCGTCAAAAATTCAACGCTTTGCTCAACCAGACCACTTGATAAAATCAAGTGATGGAGCCCTTTCAGTTAAGTTATGTCCCGTTATCCGGCAATTTACATGTTCACTATACATGCACGAGCAGAGTCGCGATGCACTGAATGCTGACTGTGTTCTCATTTTTTTTTTTCGTACCAACTAATCGCAATACAAGTATTCGATAAGGAATTGGTACAACTGAAACAGTAATAAGAAAAAAGAAAGAAAAAAAAGAAACCGCAGCGTGTGATGCTGGTGTCTGAACAGAAGACAGTACAGCACTAAATGAAATGCACTGAGCGCCAACTACTTTTCCGACAAGCCCAGGCTTAGAACCCGTGCAACTTGATGGTGGTCTTCGGAATACCCTCCTCTGTAAGGAAGTTGGATATCTTGAGACGTTGATCACCTTGAAGCTGGATAACTTGACCCATCTCCTCGTCTTCAACGAGGGTACCATTGCAGGCAAATTCCTAATTAATCATTAGGTATAAACGCGGGCAGATAAATGCGGTCGCACTACCTTTTTGAAGGCCTTCAGGAGTTTCTTGGCGTCATATTCTGTGTGTCCAACCCTGGTCAGCAAAGATGGCAGGCGTTTGGAAGAGGCGCCTAACCCTTGGGCAATCCCTGCAACGTGGTCAAAGTCTTCCTCCCATTCCTCTGCTGGATACGAATATGGATGTAGTTCTGCTGAGAACCGACGTCGTTGTTCGACCCAAGGGGGTCTCCCTCATCGGCAAAGGGATCTGTAGCAGTAAGAGATCGATAAGATTGCGGTGAGGTGATACATACCGAAGGAAGTAAGGTTCTGCACGCTCATGCGATAGAAAGACGAGTATGAAAAAGGCTGAGTGGGGGTTGTTTGAGTATACGAAGACAAGACGGGTGGTGACAGTTGAGGAACCGAGTTGAAACAGCCTCTTAAGCCCTTATAACCGAAATCTAACGTAAGCACTGGGCCTTGCTGCTGCCACCATGGTCGAAGCGAAAACTAGAAGGAAACCGCCGACTTTCCACCATCTGCCACTTAACCGAGGTTGGTCTTTACAAAATTTAGCATCAGAAATTTACCTGTTTATGGATACAGCAAAAAAGTTGAAGCAGACTTGGGTCCAGAATAAAAAGATCAAGAGTAAATGGAAGGCAGAGAAAAGGAAGCAAGCTCACGGGGATCTGGCTGCTGAAGAAAAAAAAGACGGCAATGAGGTCTCAACTGAAAACAAAGTCGATAGTATACCAAATGCACAAGTCACTCCGGCACCAGGCCCTTCACATGACACCCAAATCCCTCCCAGGTCTAGCTCAAGTCTACGTGATCTCACCAGAGAGGCCTACTCTCCGTCTTCATTACATACTTACCGATCAGATCCCTTGAAACGGAGAGGCCGTGGCGGGAGAATTCAGGGGGAGAGACGAGGTCAACCCAATATGAAGTTGCGGATGGGCGTAATGCTGGAGAAAATAAAGCAGGATTTTACGTGACACATCGAATTTTCGTAAACGTACTTCCAATCTTCGAGACACCAATTACACAAGTACCATCTAGCCCCTGTTCTCCTTGTCATCTGCGTCATCAAGCCCACCTTTCCGCTCGCTGCCCTCCGAAGCCTTAACAAACCGCTGCTCCAAACTCCCAAGGAACGGTCGTGAACCTGTTGTAGTCACAGAAGTTAGTGCAGTTGGGTGATCACTCATATGCCCCGGGTTAGGATCGTCCAATTCATCTACCAGCCCAAGTGCCTTTCCACTGAACCCGGTCGTTTCGACACCCGCGGAGGCACCGAGAGCCAATGGCGATGGCGGCGGACTACGGGATTTGGACCGTCGTGCATCGTCATGGAGGAAGGGAATGGGAGAGAATAAAGGAGTCGTGGGGGCTGTCTGAGGGGTACCCATGGAAATTGCTAATTTGAGGCTCGAATCCCGATCCTTTTCAGACAAAGGCGGGAACGCATCCGTTGTAGAAGTGACTAGGAGAGACTTCTCAACCGCACGAAGGTATTTTCCGACAGACGTGTAATTTTGCTTGGGCCGGAGACTGAGTTCGCATACGCGTTGGATAGTAAATGGGGGGTACCTATAACGTGAATGAGCACTGGAGTCTATGATTCAGCGCGAAACCTCACTCCTCAAACCCCTGAAGCAAGGAATATATGTAATTCTTCATTTCGTTAGCCTGCTCCTCGTTCATGTAGCTCAATGGGGCTTCATTGACGTTTGTTTCATTGCGTTTGCGCGGTGGAAAAGGGGGCAATTTGAGGCCTCCAGAAGCGAGAGGCTGTGGGGAGAAGGGACGGGGCGTTCGAAACGGGAGTGACTGCCTAGCTTCTGACAAGAACATAGACACATTCTGCAATGGCATGTAAAGATCCCTGCAAGCGAACGAAGCATACTGGCACATACCTTGTCAATCTTGTACTTGATTATATCTCGTAGCTTGGTCCATTCCGTGCTGCGGTTTGCGTCAGACAAATTTACAAGCAACACCACAGGGGCGTACCTTACGACATCGCTGGATGCGATTTGTTCTAGGATATTATCATAATCTGCAAACTCGAGCACTGTTCAACCATGGACACGATACCAGTTAGGATGTAGTTTACCTGCAACCCACTCCAGACGACACATGTTTTGCGGTGATACTGGTCACGTCAGGTGGACCAGCGACCTAAATATGTCGTTGTCTGTTTCTCTACCTCGACCAAGCCATCCTCGACAGGCATCTCACGGTATGCTCAATATTTTTCAGAGAGGGACAGCATCGCGTGATAGACCCAGTCTATCCACTAGGCGACGGAAACTCTTGTTGTCATATGCCCCCGACTGGTAGAATTTACAAACTATGCACCGCGTAATATTTTACTGACACCTCATCCCAGGGTACTGACCATCGTACTTGCGTCAGTATTTTACCCTTTGTGTTATTGAACGGAAAGTTCACAGAGGTTCAAGGGCCGTATTTTTCTCTCTGGACCAGGTGTCAGGGTTTCGGCGGTCATTTTCGTTGTCTGATACATCGTGAATACACGAGTGTTCCTTTTCAATGGTCTTGTACTAAATTTTCTCGGTTCTTCAAGGTTACGTTATACGTGAGGCTGCGTGCTTCGTCATGTTTCCTCCGGATTATAACTGTGATCTGTAGCTATGCCCCGCAGGAGCGTGTACCCGTAAGCAATATATTTTCCACGTTCAAGCTATGAATTGACAACAACACAATAGGTCGTAGCATTGTATTTTGTTTGTTTTGTCGCACCATTAGTTCTTCAGCCGGCCATCAACCTCCTTACCATTCGTTCATGGTGGGACTTCCACAATAGTACTTTGGGATGTCAGCTCTCCATTTTTTTATCGCATACAGCGGCGGACTAATTTCTGTGTGCAGTGAGCCTCGGACTCGTTCTTACAGGTGCGGTAACACAATTCTCCAAAATCA
Organism: Hygrophorus russula; assembly: GCA_003314125.1. Lineage (NCBI taxonomy): Eukaryota > Fungi > Basidiomycota > Agaricomycetes > Agaricales > Hygrophoraceae > Hygrophorus > Hygrophorus russula. Next base: position 10,230 of record QLPE01000214.1, on the reverse strand, counting down.
CTGTCGGCCGTCCTCGTCCTGGTAATTTAGTTCATCAATGTTTTGTCACTGTCTGAATATTTTCGTCTAGATATTATCGACCGCTGCATCCCCATTCCAGGGTCTGTTGATCCCCCGAATGGTCTCTCAACTTCCGCGATTTGTACTCAAACAGATGAATTCATCATGCGTGATGGTTTCAGAAGTTTCCCTTCTGGACATTCCAGCTGTATGCTTCGTTCTTTGTCGCACCAAATTTTTTTTGACGAAATGTTTTTGTTCCAGTATCGTTTGCCGGTCTCGGATTTTTAAGTTTCTATCTGGCCGGTAAACTCCATTTATTTGATCATAGGGGGCATACAGTAGGTCCTCTCACACCGTGTTCATCGTCTTGGATTGATAACGGACCATCCAGGGTAAAGCATGGTTATCATTTTCACCTCTCTTTAGTGCAGGGCTAGTCGCCATCTCCCGTAGCATGGACTACAGGCGTATGTGGGAATTTATACAAATATCCCGCTAGTATCTTATTTGCTTGTAGACCACTGGCACGACATTTTGATAGGTTCCGTCCTCGGGTTGACTCTTTCCTACTTCTCGTACCGCCAATATTACCCGTCGCTGAGTTCCGAATTCTCTCACCGACCCTACTCACCTCGAATAAGGCGCGACGATGAAGAGAACGGTGATCTTCTTCCTACGCACACTCGACGCCCATCGGAAACAGGACAGGGTTATAGGGATCATAGCATTGACCACGTCAGTGATTTGGAACTTGGGGGGACTGTGAGAAGGAATGAGCCTGTGTCTCTGAGCCGCCTTTGGAGGGACGGGGACAACGATTTAACGAATGAATCCAGTAATAGTTATGTTCCTGTGCCCAGTCATTAGTTCACATGATGGCTGTATACCTGCATCTACTTGACGGTGTAATGATAAGAGTTGTCTTATGGGTGTCAATACACACGACGTTCTTGTCAAGAAATACAAACTCACCTTAGTTTGTTTGACTTGAAGAAAGTGCCGTTGCGAGTCATCTAATTGAGGTGTGATTCTTCTAATTGGAACGAGCATACAAACAGCATGAAGAACGACTATCATGAGATGTCATTAACATGGGGTTACATATATGTCCTCTATACTCGAAGAAACAAAGGGCTCCGAGATCGATTTCTTGGTTGAAACGAAACTGTGGCGTGCCGAATCTTGTTATCCGCTAACTAGGAATAATAGTTATGCCACTGTATCCCATTGTAAGAGTCACTCGACAACAAGTCTGTCAGAAAACGTACAACTCCATCATCACCGCCAATTAAAATACTCATCTACAGCAAGCTCTACGAGCCTTCCATACTCGTCGCCCCCACATGCCCAAATCCCAAACCAGATGCTCGCAAATGCAACCCCATATGAACATCCCACAGTAACCTGTCCCCATGTATGGTGCCCTAACCACACCCTAGATAGTGCGATTGACGCAGCCCACGGCAGAATCACCAATGGGGCCAAGACTACACTCACTGTCGGAAGGGACGGGTGCAATGGAAGACGTAGACACGCAAGAAGGGTATATGTAGCAAAGAACAGGATGGTCGCTGAGTGCGTGCTTGGCATCCTACAAATCATTGACAGAGTAAATAGTTTGAGGGATGTAAATATGACCTCCTACCCGTATGTGAGTTTTTGCTGGGACAGATGCGCAGGCCGTGGTTGGCGAATGGCTCTCTTCAACAGCTTCACCGTTGCGGAACATGACACAGCTCCTGCGCAAAAATATGCTACACCAACGGATCGGGTATAGAGCAGAAAGCAAGCCGTCAAGCTGGTTACTATCAAATTCGTCTGCAGTGAATGCTATTCAGTTTGCAAAAACATTATAAAACGAATGTCTAAATGGACCTTATCGAAGAAACGGAACCACCAAGACTTGCCACCGCTTGAAGACATAAACCCCGTCGTGGCTGAGATTGACCCAAAATAAATATTCAAGACGTAGAGTAGGATATAAATGTCCGAAAGAAGTACATGACTAGGGTTTCTATGTGCACGACCATATAGTACAGTATCACCGTAATTTCCAAATGAGTTGTGCTTGAAGATAGAATATAGCGCACAAGGTATACAGAGACTAGTTAAAATACTCCATATTCATTCAATGGATATCCGGGCTGCAATGGGAGCTCCTCCAGCATATGGCGAATTTGACTTCTGGCTCATCCCTGTCGAATCAATGTAGGATGAGTATTTCGGTTGCGCCGGTATATCTACATATAGAGAAGGGAATGTTAATTACCGCTGAATAGATCCAACTTCTGACTCAGTGTCACAGGCGAGTAAGACTGACCGTTAACCTTGGAGGACTGCAGCCCTTTGTCGAAGTCGTAGAAACAGCGCAAACCGATCAGGAAAGTCATTAAAAGTAACAAAAACGCGACAATAGCTGTTGTCTTTTGTTTTAGTCTATGGGGAACAGATAGGAAGTCGGTACGTACTGAAGACTGTCAGAGTTGCTCTTGTTGTGATATACTGATTGCTCGGGCCAGGTTGGTAGAAGCGAACGAGCTTGTAGACTGTCGGTCTTTATCAAAACAAGGAAGATACACCCAGAAGACATGTCAACTCACTGACTAAACGAATAAATAATGTCCAGTCAGCCCGGTTGTGAGTAAAGAAACACAACACGTACAGTAGCTCATAGCAGCACACATCGTTATAAGAGAGAGAGTCATCAACCTGAATATAAATTAGCAAGAGTTGACAGTTCTGCCCATTACATTACACACCATTTAATTTCCCGTTGAACGGCAAAACCACAGGCAATGAGTAGGAGTAGCACGACAGGTATCGCAGCAATCGTGATACCAAACTCAGCAGATGATCTTCGAAGAACGACAATGAGAAGCTGGAGCAGCGTCAAGATAGCACATCAATGAATTCTAATTACCCACCTGCATTGTTACTCCAGCGAAACAGAAGAAGTCAAATTTGAGCAGGCAGATCATTACTTGGTAGAACTGGTACATAACTGTAAAGTAGGGTTAATTATTATGCAGAGAAATTTTATTGGTTCGGAACGTGCATTTCATCTTGGGGTTGGCCCCAACAACGCGAAAAATGGCCCACCTGCCCATAGTCAGAAATAATTATGCAGACGAAAGGTAGGTAATTACCCGAACTCAGCATAGAGTTCCTTGATCCAGAAAAGCATAGCTAGCCATGACGCGGCAATCGCACAAGGGGCAACAATGAGAAATGGCTGTATCTTCCTCCAAAGTGTACCCGGACCATCGCACGACTAACATGTGATTTTAGCTGCTTATAAAACTACTCGAAAGACCTCACCAACCACATAATTCCAATTGATGGCACATTCGTCGGCGGTCAACCTAACCAAGGCCCCATGTGTCTCGTGTACTTGCAGCGCAGCAAATACCATGAGCGCCATATGAAACACTTTAAACATCCATATTAGAATACTCATAAAGAAGCATATTTGCCACACATACAAAGGATTCCAATCAATTGAATGATATTCCTTAGCCTCAGCGCATCAAAAGCCATTCCCAATTCGAATATCCTGTACAGTGGCGGCATAAGACAATAATTTTTTAAAATAAAACAAGCGACTAACTCAGCAAGAGCAAACAATGCCAGATAACAAGGTAGTGTCTGAAGAGTAGTTGGATGATGTCTTCTCAATATTCAAACTGAAAAGAATACCTTGGTAGTCGGGTGATCAAAGGTGACTTTTACGGCTACCTGTTTGAGATGTGGTTTTAATAGTACACCATCGAAAAAAGTGAAAGAGAGCCCACGAGTCTGAAAGTAATGGCTACCATGACCAGCACTACAATGGCCTCTGATAAAAATGAGTTGATAAATAGTTGGTCATCTAAATGTGAGTGAAACGAACGCAATGAAACTGAGGTTGGCCTGTTAGACTGTAAAAAGGAGTTTTATTGAACTGTAGGGACCCACTTGTAAATATAAAGGCTTTTTGAGGCCTTGTGGCAAGTAATGGTTCGACTGCCATAGTGCAGTTTGGGGAAGGAGACGGCGCTGAACAGAAAAAAAAAAGGGCACTAAGGGTTAAAATTGACGATGGCAATGTGGCACAGCACGGCAAACTCGGGTGTCGCACTGTCACGTTACTAGTACAGTCGTTCGCCGTCTCTAATACTTTGTGCGACAGCTTTTGCGACATTAATTTCTTCGTTCCAAAGACTCATAATATTCCTCAACATCCATCCAACCCATGTCCCACCGTCTTCGTCAATGATCTTCGCCCTATTTTTTTCCGCCCTTTCGATTAGTATCTCGCAAATATCTGCAAGAGTTCCCTTCCAAGAATCTTCATTCTCTTCAGATATATACTCCCGTTTACCCGCGACCGTGGCTTGCCATAGTTGTAGAACCTCTTTTTGAAACACCGGCATTGTTGACACAAAGGTCGGCAGTACATGGTAAAGTCGCAACGCGGTGATCAAACGGTATGACGGAGAAGCAGGTGGCGGATGAGAATGAAGGGTCCAGTCTCTTCATGGTTCAGGTCAGAAGTTTTCCTTCCTGAATTACAGCAATGCTTACCCCCAATATCCTTCTTCTTCCAATATTGTCTTCATCCACTCGCCTAAAGCCCCTCTCCTTTTGAACATTTCCTCGACAACATCTTGTACATCCACCTCACCGTTGGAACTGCTTCCGGAGAGCTCTTCTGTAAATCCATATTCGACAAACAATGTCCGTCTGGAATGAGCACCATAATTAAGAAAGATTTCTTCCCCTTTTTAAATCGCCGTGTTATCAGAGGGCAGTAAGGTAAAATCATCTCCGAGTTTTGGTCGAGGGGCCATATCCCATATCTCGGCGTCGGAAACCTGAGGAACCATTTGTGGGGCGATTGACGTGTGGTTTGCGAAATCTAAAATAGGGCAGAGAGTCAAATTATCTGGGTCCGAACGGAGACGTTTGAGGCGCTGATAAATGCATCGAGTGTTAACTGAGAAGAAAAATCAGCTTCCGGGATACGAAGAATAAAGGAAGATTTGTAACCGTTCAGCCAGGACCATAAGAACTCCATTGTAAGCATGTTATATGGAGCTTGAACAGGCGTGATGACCCCAGGACGTTGCAACTTTCGCACTTTCTCAGTTACTTTGGGATGCTCTTCCTGGGGGATCATAAGGCAGCGATAGAAACAGGAATGCAAAGTCAAAACTAACGACGAATTCACGAATCCTCTGCCAATCCTTCCAGAACCGTTCCCCGACCTTGCGTAACGAACAACTCACACTTGGGGGCAAACTTTCAAGGAGCTGTGTTTCAAGTCGTTCGGACAAATGCATCTCGTATTTGATCAACCATGTGAGGGGATGACTATCGAATCCCTGGGGGAGAATGGATATGTATGGTCCGAAGTGGGGGTCTGAAGACATCCCATTCGCCTCAGGACGATGCAAGAGAAGATGTAAAGAGATCAATTGTATGGCTGTCAGGGATGCCCGAGGCGGATAATGAGGAGCAAGGGTCTTGACATTGACCAATGCCCTTGCTGGCACTCTGAATAATGGTATAGAAGGCTATGAAATGAATGACATCGTACCGAACAGATGAAAAAAATGGTCTCACAGGACATGAACGGGTGGCAAAAAGGCCGTTCCCAGCACCTTGTCAAATAACACTTCAGAGAAGTTGACCACGACGGAGATGTAGTGACTCAACCAGGACGAGCTTTACATTCCACTAATAATTCTTCTGGTCCGACCTTCATTCCAAGGCTCTCAAGCCAAGTGAGAAGGTTCTCCCAGTGGGTTTCCAGAGATAAGTTTATCATGAGGACTCCGTGCATCTATTTGCCACGCCCGGGTCGTGACTTCAAGCTTCGAGTTGAGATACGAGAATTTACGTATACGCCATGTCCATCTTCAACGCTTCACGTTTGTTTGGAAAAACTGTCCTCATAACTGGCGCTAGTTCAGGTATTGGAGCGGTAAGTATCAATTCGCCTCTTGAATGCATTCACTAAGAACTCGTTTACGACAGGCAACTGCTATCTTGTTCGCCAAGGTAATTAGAGCTGGCCTTGACGGTTCTCGCCAACTTAATGTTCTTGGACATTTAGGCCGGGTCGAACTTGATCTTAGTCGCCCGCCGTCTTGATGCTCTGAAAGCTGTCTCTGATGCTTGCACTGCAGCACACAAGGAATCTGGTGTCCAGTACGGAGGAAAGTTTTCTACTGTGAAATTGGACGTCTCGGACAAGGCCCAAGTGGCCACCCTGTGGGACAAGGTACCTCAAGAACTCCGGAACGTTGACGTTCTGGGTAAGTTCGATTTCGAGTTTGGTTATATAAGTCGCACTGAAGCGATTGGCTTAGTAAACAATGCGGGATATGTTCTTGGTGTGGAACGCGTTGGGGATATTGCAGACGCCGATATTGAGGGCATGTTCGCAACGAATGTTCTTGGGCTGATCTCCATGACTCAGCTACTTATCAAAGGCAAACACCCTTACACGACCACCAGTACCGCTGATAACCATTGATGTATCAGATTTCAAAGAAAAGCAGTCCGGACATGTCATCAACCTTGGGTCCATTGCAGGGATTGAACCTTATGCAGGTGGTAGTATTTACTGCGCTACAAAACATGCCGTGAATGCTTTCACCGGTTCACTGATGCGGGAACTTGTCAACACCCCTATTAGGGTGACGGAAATCCAACCTGGTTGAAAATCTTTTCAATGGATCAGATATATTTACAAGCTAACCCTTTGAATATCAGGAATGGTTGAAACTGAATTCTCTATCATTCGCTTCCGAGGAGACAAGTCTGCCGCAGACAAAGTTTATGAAGGCCTTGAACCTTGTAAGTTGACAATCCTTCATCTATGAAAAGCCCTCTTTAGTACATGCCTTGAAATATAGTGACTTCAGAGGATATTGCCGAGGAGATCGTTTGGGCGGCGTCCCGTCCTGCCCGTGTCAACCTGGCACAAGTCTTCGTTCTCCCTGTGAACCAGGCCACTGCTACACTCAATTACAGAACCCCCAAGTAAATGAGCAGGGAACCACAGGCCAATGCGTATAACAAGCACTGTAGTGTTCAGGAGCCTGTTTGATTGCATTATAGGCAAAGTAGAACGTATCAATAATGATATGAAGCAGTATAACGAGCAAACGTGAAAGGAGTGAATAATGTGGTGGATAGATCAAGCCTTTGCCTTCTTGCTTCGCGACCTCGTACTTCTTACGATATAGACCTCCGTAAGGGGTTCCGTGTCATTGTCATATACGAATTTCTTGACGATGACACACTCTTGGACAAGATTGGTGAGTGGCGTATCTGCGTTCGGAAGATTGCCAAGTGTGTCCAACCGAAGAGCCTGTGCAATTGGAAAGTCAGTAGATGCGCCTTATCAACGAGAATTTGTGCACACCTTGGCTGTCTTAGCCAGACAGCCCTTTGCGTTTGGATTCTCTTTCGGACGTGCTCGTGTACCAGGATGAACTTCATCCAAATAAATTGTAGTCGACAAGCCACGATCCCATTTCACTCGCCGTTTCTCTGCTGTCTCGTTCTCTTCGCAATAGTCTTCCTCACACTTCAGCCTCTTCGCAGGCCTCTCCGATTTTTCTGGAGACTCGTAGTCTTCTTCGTCGCCTGGTCCCCTGCGATGTTTTCGATGATGCACCCCTTGAGTGTCTTGTCCATCGTCGGACCAGAAGGGGCCGACGTCGGTTGATACATGATCACTCTGCCCATCGGTATCACTCATGCCGGAACCATCCTCGCTCCGCCGTGCCCTCCTTGCAGCTCGCGCCATTCTTTGTTTCCCTTTCTCTTCCTTTTGCCGCTGTAAGAGTGTCCTGACCTTGACCGTGGGGCTCTCGGGTCTAGGCCCTTCCTTACGAATGATCTCAGTCTCCAACGTTGCCGCAAGATACTTTTGGTTTCTAGCGGTATTAGACGATGTAAGGGCTTTGAGCGCTACGGCACTCATTCCTAAGAGGGGGACTGTTTCACTCTGGGCTGACGAATAAGTAACCTTCCGGCGGGGCTGCAAAGGCTTCAAATCAACTGTCCCAAACACATCCGCTGCAGACGAAGGTTGCGCTGGTTTTCGCAATCGGGCCGTCCGACGGACTTCGCCAAAGGAAACACTATCATTCGTGGAAGGGAGAGAAGTTTGAGAATTCGGGCCATTGTCTTTGGGTATTCGGGACGGAGGGGAAGGAATATCATGTATTGGGGGTGATGGTGACGCCAGATTTCCGTTTATTGGCTCTACCAACATAGGATCATCTTCAATCTGACTTCGTTTAGCAACAGGCACTTCTGCTTCGTCCTTGGTTCCATTCGATGAAACCTGAGTAACCATTTTACCCGTAGGTACATTCGGATCCCGATCAACGAACTGCCTAAAAGACTCTTTTCCCTTCCTCACGGGACTAGCCTTGAGAGGGGCGACAACTTTGGGCGTCTGTTTCGAATGGTTCGGACCTGAACCACTCTGCCATGCAGCGACCATTGAATGTGCCTGCCTGACCGTAGACAGTGTCTCAGCTCCACGCTTTCTTTTGAGATTGGCCGTGAGACCGGTGTCGTGAGGTGTCCTCGCTCTAGGAGTTACATTAAGGCCGACATTAGTAGAAGGAAGATTCTTGGCGACATCCTCAGAGTTGCCTTGGTTTCCACTCCCGACAGTTCTGAAAGGTTTGGACTAGTTTGTTTACCGTCAGCGCAAAGGACCTAAAGCATGAAGACGGCTGAAAACGTACA